>NW_023613643.1:0-49159 GCF_013339725.1 Rhipicephalus microplus
GTTTAGTGAGCTTCACACGGTTGTCATTAAACGCTCTCAACTAACTCTCGCGCATGGTAGGCTCGTTAGCTCCAGAGCTCGCGACTGGAATGCGTGCTACGTGACTAACAAGGCGTGTCACTGCGCCCACGTTGCTTGTCGAGAACTCAAATGGTAATAAGCTGGACTGGCAGGTATGTGAGGCGAGGAAGGAGCTTTGAAAGCCATAATCGTGGCGGCTGCCTAGTAAGTACTGTTGTAGTCGCATTAAAGGTGATCACATTAAAGTAATCGCGCCTTAAATTAAAGGAATCGTGCACTCATGTAGCTCTGTTTTTTGATGTAATGCTCAGTATCGAAAATTTTCTCGTTATTTCTTTATTTGTTTTTATCTGTCTTTTTTTCTGTTTATTTCTATTTATTTATTTCTGTTGATTTGTCTTGTCTTTTTTCTTCCGTGTTTATTTTTCTCAATTATTTTCCCGAATCTTTTTTCTTTCTTATTCTGTCTATATTGCTTCCTCTTTTTTATCCATTTCCCATTTTCACTTCCTCTCTATATATTTCTCTTTCTTGCTTTTTGTTTTGTTCTTGATTCCTATTATCTTTCTCTATTTCTCTGTGGTTTTCTCATTCTTTGTATCCTTCTTTCTATCTCTCACTCTGTTTCTTTTTTTTTTAATTCTCTTCCTCTTTCTTGGTCTCCATTTCGCTTTCCCAAATCTTTCTATGCTTCGCCTTACTCTTTCCCATTCTTCTTTCCGTCCCCTCATCATCACATTTCTCCTTCTCAAGCCCACTTCCCTTTCCCACCCGCTCGCGACGGTATGCTTTGCTAGCGTGCCTGCAAAGCAGGACACTTCATCAAGGTTGCGTGCGAGTCTGGTTTGAAGTTTTCGTGAATGTCCTTAAAATGGAGAGCCGTATGCACGAAACGCATACTTGAAGCAATCGTTGGTTCTGCATTAGGGTCTTGCATGCGTGTTTTTCATGGACTGTGCAGTCCAATAAGAAAAAAACATATCAAAGGGCACTTCGTAAAGACATGTTAGGAAAAGGTAACGTTTAGTGTGTGAATTAATGTGACATCTTTTCTAACGGTTCGCTGAAGAGAGAGATAGAGAAAAGAAAAAAATATTATAAAGACAGGGAGGTTAACTAGACTAAGCCCAGTTTTCTACCCTGTACAAGGGAAAGGGGAACGAGGGGAAAAAACAGAGAGAAAGAGGAGATACACATTGCACATAACACACACTCATCACACACACAGTTCAGGTTTCACAGGCGGTCACACAGTGACGTTTCCCTCAAGAATTGTAGAAGAGCTCGTGTGACTTTCTGGGCTGAAGTACGTGAAGGCGATCTTCTCCAGAGTAAAGGCTCAATCATCCAGCCTCCTTAAGGCACACTGGAGAGTCCGGCGATCTTCTTCAAAATCTGGACAATGGCACAGGACACGTTCGAGAGTTTCTACACAATAGCAGTTATCACAGTTGGGAGATTCAGCCATACCAATGTGATGACTGAAGGAAGTCCAAAAACAGAATGACATCTTTGCAGCTAGTAAAGCAGTGTTCTATTGTCTCTGGTACATCGCAGAAACGACAGTTAACGAAAAAAATACTTTTATTTTGCAACCATGATTTTACCGGCAGAGCATTTGTGTGGAGTTTATAAAAGTTTTTTTTTTATCAGGAGAAGCATGCATTTTCCAGACTCGTTTTAGTACATCGTGTTCTGAAAGGTCGGAGTTGTAAAAGGGAGGGAGAAAAAACATGCATACCACATCTTTATGGAGTTTTCTGCGTGACACTGTGTGTAAGTTTTCTATGGAAAATCCGAGGTTAAAAAACCAGACAGTGATCAGAACTTCTTGTATAAATCCCCAAAAACACGGGCAGCAGAGAAATCTGAAAAAGCGATAAAGTCAGGTAAGGCATTAACAAGTCTAATCGGAAAAAAATGATAGAAATATTGGATGGGAACAGTCGTGAAAAAAGCACAACCTCGAAACTATTTGCTATATATATAAATAAACTAATCACAGCCCTCTCTCTTTTACTAATTTCAATAGGTTGTCCCGTCTTATTGGTTGAAAAGTCGAAGGCTACACAAAAGTTCTGAAAGTCGGACGAAAACGCTGTATGTAAGATCGAGGAAAATGAATAATTTGCAATACATAGTAAAGGTCGTAGCTGAAAAGGTATTGCAAGCTTCAGCTCTTCAAAAGATGAAAAAGTGATTTGGAACAAAGTCTGGGCCTGTCGTTCAGGCGCATCTTTTTTTTTTTTGGCATGCTAAGTATATTTGTTTCTAAGCCTTTGAATGCTTGTGCAGTACTTATGCGATGATTGTTTCTGCATGAATGCATTTTTACGTGAAAGCCAAAGTTATAATTTTAAATACAAATTATAATAAATATCAATAAAGAAAAAACAGCACCATCTCCACGAAGAGAACCTTGATGATATGCGAAGCAGCAGCGTTGAACGGCGCTAACGCGGGTTCTGCGGTGAGTGCTGTAAAATTCTTTCGCAGCGATGGTTGCCGTAGGTCTTGTAGGTGACACGTATACAGACATGTTACAATACAATTTTAAATACAAATTATAATAAATCTATAAGGAAATGAACTAACACTATATCCTCGAAGGGAACTCTGTTGATATGCGAAGCAGCAGCGTTGAACGGCGCTGACGCGGGTGCTTCGTTGAGCGCTGTAAAAAGTCCTTCGAAGCGATGGTTGGCGTAGGTCTTGTAGGTGACACGTACACAGACATGTTTCAACATAATTTTAAATACAAATATATAAATATCTATAAGAAAAAAACTAGCACTATCTCCTCGAAGGGAACCCTGATGAGAAGCGAAGCAGCAGCGTTGAAAGGCGCTGACGCGGGTGCTGCGGTGAGTGCTGTAAAATTCCTTCGAAGCGATGGTTGGCGTAGGTCTTGTAGATGACACGTACACAGACATGTTTCAACAAAATTTTAAATACAAATTATAATAAATATCTATAAGAAAAAAACTAGCACTATCTCCTCGAAGAGAACGCTGATGGCGTAGGTCTTTATGTGGCACGTACAGACATGTTTCAACGCGTACGCCAGGCGCACGTCGGGTTTGTTGCGCGTGAACCAACGAGTCGGGAGTGCAGCTAGTTGCGGGCGAACGGACGAGGCGGGAGCTGCGGGCGCCGCGGCGAGGCAACAATATTGTGTATAGGATGTGTTGGGCGAGCGCGAGGAGGCGAGGGAGAGAGTGATGTCGGCGAGCTCTGCGAGGGGAGCGTACGTCAACGCGCAACAGCGGCGTGACCTAAGCACGACCTACGTGGCCTCGGGCCAACATCTGCAGCGCGCGGCGCGTTTGTACGGAGGGACAGCGTTACACAGGATAATGAAAGAGCTGCTTCGCATCTAAAGAAGTGCCTGGGAAGCCGGGTGGATAGTACACTCAAGGTTACGAGGGGTTAGAATATCGCGTCGTGAAGTAGTTTTTTTTTGGCAAGAATATCGCCTATGTTTTCTCTCTCTATTTCTGTTTTTGCTCTTTTTTTTTCTCTTTCCGGGTTTGTTGTTTCACCATTTAGGGTTATTGTAGGCCACGTCGAGAAGATCAGCGTACGTGTTCTAGGAGCGTAGCAGAAGAGGTTGAAGATGAAAAGGAGGATATAGCGAGCATGTACCGGTTAATAATGATGATAATTTCTGTTTCCGACGGATAAAGTTTGACGAGCTTTAACAGCTTTGTAGTTGAAATAGAACAACGTGGTAGAGGCAACAATAAAGAGAATCGTTTATTCGACAAATATAAACTTGCGTCACTGTCACACTTTGTTTGGATGTAGAAACGTTGAGTTTTGAGAGATTACCTTACACAATATATTGTCACTCGTGTGCTTAAGAAGCATCCTTGAAAGTGCCATTCCGAAGGTGTAACTTTTCTGGAGGTCTGTCTAGCGCTTCGATATTTTTTTAGTTTGTGCGTCGTTTTCTTCAAAGCTCACGGAAAACTAAATCACTTCGGATACAATGTCGCATCTCAATATTGATCCGGAATCGCAGAATAATTTCTACAAACCTGCTGGCCTCCCCGAGATTACTTTACAAAAACGTCTCGCCGCAGTGGTCTAGTGGCTAAGGTACTCGGCTGCTGACACACAGCTCGCGGGATCAAATCCCAGCTGCGGCGGCTGCATTTTCGATAGAGGTGACAATGCTGTAGACCCGTGTGCTCAGATTTGAGTGCAGGTTAAAAAAACCCGACGTGGTCAAAATTTCCGGAGCCCTCCGCTACGGCGTCACTGATAATCATGTGGGGGTTTTGGGATGTTCAACCCCTCATATCTATCAAGTGCTTCGCAAAACCAAATAGCTCAGAAAAATTCGGAGGAAATGTCGGCAAAATATCTATTTTAGTTTTGGCGATCTCGCTGAGCGTGGTTAAAGTCCAAGTTAAAGGGACAGGTTCGTGCTGGTGAACTCGGGTACACCCAGTGCCACCTTGTGCACTCTGTGGATGAAGATGGTGATCTTGGCTTCTCCTCATGGCATTATTAGTTTTGTGTTTCAGTCTAGTGAACATGTCGCCATTAGCCCCGTTTGCCTTGATTATTATGCCGCGAACCCTTATTCTTTTTAATATCGGTATTGTTGCTCTGTTACTCGTGTCTAGCCTGATCTCTTCGTATTCTCATCTGGCCCTCGCCACTACGTGGCCTCAAGGTAATAGGCGCAGTAACGTGCGTGCCTCGTGTAGTGGGTGACCGGCTTTAAAGCGTGAAGTCATTGTGATAGTTGCGTGATCTGACACCTGATGGCAATGTACGCTTGTACCACGCATTGTTACTGCAATACTTCTTGTCGTATTGCGAAGCATGTATACTAGGACGCGCGTGTCTGTGAAGCATGGAATTTGTGTTCTCTGTATTCGCAAGCAGACGCGTGGCTCTGTGGTTGAAAATCCGTTTGCCAAGCA
The DNA here is from genome assembly GCF_013339725.1 of Rhipicephalus microplus. Lineage (NCBI taxonomy): Eukaryota > Metazoa > Arthropoda > Arachnida > Ixodida > Ixodidae > Rhipicephalus > Rhipicephalus microplus. The sequence continues at coordinate 4,959 of NW_023613643.1, forward strand.
AACGAGCCAGGTTCGATTCCCACTCGGACCCAAACGATGTGGTGTGGATTCCCACTGTGACATAGGATTGTTTATGATTTATCTTATTTCGCATCGTTCTCGATTTTTTGGTTACGCATAAGATGACGATTTTTCGCTCACAACCAACGACACCGACACCGACGTCGACACCGAAATTCCTGCGAAATGAGCTCTTTAACGCTATCGCGTTAATATTCTCCCAGGTATTTGCAGGGGCTTGTTTATTATTCACACTCGGCTGCTGACATGAAGGCCACGGTGGTCTTATTTTCGATAGAGGGAAAACTTATATAGGCCTCTGCACTCTGTGATGTCAGTGTACGTTAAAGAACAAATTCAGGTGGTCGAAATTACTGGGGCCATTCATTGCCTCACAATCTTATCAAGGTTTTGACTCATAAAGCCTCCCAAACTATGAATATTATAGTATTGAATATTCCAGGCCACATGAGGGTCTCTACTCTGTGCAAAAATTAAGAAAAGTATGGTCGACAGATTCGCTCGTTCCTGCTCGTATAGATTATACCACCAAACGCTCATTTCGCGATTTGATTTTTTTTTCGCGCTAATATTTAATTTTAAGCAGCTTGTTTTCATGGTATCCTTTGAGTTTGTCCGTTCTCGCACATTATGCTGGTACCAACATCGCTCCACGAGTATTCTTGTAAACAATATGAATAAGTAATGCAGCGTTTGCGCTGTCGCATGGTACTTAATAAACACGGCCGTTCCGAATCGTTCATTCAGGCCGGGTTCGGTCGTTTTTTAGCGAAAAGGTGCCCTCAGAAACGAGGTCACGATGTAAACGGGAAGATAGTTCTGATCCTTTAGTCACAAAGAAACCCATACATGGGGCCCATTAGTAAACCAGTATTGTCTACACAGTTTTCTATTGCACTAAACGATGTTCAGGAGCTACCAAACTGCAATATTAACTACGTAGTGCTCCTATGATTATGATAATAATTTGCGTTAAAATACAGGGTATGCTAACGCAGACAAAAGACAGTAGTCATGACACCACAAACGCGTCACGGAACAAACAAATAACTGTTAAACAAGTCAAAGAAGCAGGAATAGCCAAAGTTGGTCTAGTTGGTGGTTCATACTTGGGAAGTAAAAACAGCGCAAAAATATAGACAAGGACAAAGGAAGAGACGACACCGCACTGAACTCGCAACTAAACTTTGTTGAAAGATACACGCACATATATCAAGCATTTTACCCGGTCACGTGGACAACCAAACCGTGGTCACGTTTCCTTGTCTATATTTTTGCGCTGTTTTTACTTGCCAAGCACAAAGAAGCAGGATTGTGCATATAAGTAGTATGACAAGGAGAAGGGCTCGTCGCATTAAAATTAAAGCTTATAATAACACAGCTGAGAATATCGCCACAAGACACCAATAACGCTTTGACTTCTTTCTTTTGTTTGTGTTTGCACGTCCAGTCTTTCAACATCAACACGCAACTCAGCAATATGTAAGCGATTTTGCGGCGGCGACACGCAACAAGGGCTTATTACTATAAGTCTAGAAGATTTTTCTTATGGACATATGTAGTGATAAGAACGACCCTTTTTTCCTCGCTAGTTCGAGGACAAAAGGGCGCTGTTGAATCAGACATGTAGTAATAATTTTATTTTTTGTTCTTTTATTTGGAGGTGAAGTCATCAGTCTCAGGATGATGTGTGCTGCTGCGATCTTGCACGTGTCGATGTTAGGAGTAAGTTATTTTTGTGCGTCGAGGCCAGGTTTCTCGTGGCGATCAGGCACTTTGCGCACGGCGTACATCCCAGCGAACGGTTCATATGATAATAATATTCTGTGCCGATCTTAATGCAGGCGGTGCCAAACTTACGTGACGATAATACACGTTCTCATCCATCTCGACCGTGCCTAAAATTATAGTTGGTACTCTTACGTCATCCAGAATTCTAAGGATTGAATCAACCGAAGTGATCCATCAGCGTACTCGAAGACCAACGATGTGTCATTTGAAGGTGCTTGACGCTCCGTGCGAGTACCAGCTTTTAGGCGTCGAGATTGCTTGAGGCTTCGCAAAACTTTCTTTAGAAAGGAAAGAAAACTGGTAGCGAACCTTTGAATCGTGGTGTTACTCAATCACTTCTCGTTTCGTGTTGTCACCGACAAGATTCCCGTTTCTTGGTGGTGCCGATACGGGCTACTGGACGATCTCTGGCGCTTTTTCATTGATCCAACCCGCAGAACGGTAAGCGAGGTTCCTGGCTACTACGAAAATAGGGGACGAGAACATAAAAGAAAAATATGTAGATGTTCTTCTTTTCTGCCGTTTCCCTACATTCGAGAGTTGGAGTAACAGACATCGTACGTAACGCGAATATGTTCTAGAAACAATAAAAACACAGAAGAGCTGATATGACGAGTACTTTACAAGGTAGGGTGCACGTGCTACAAGCTGTTCTTTAAGCTGTCTTTTTTAAGGCTAAATGTTTAGGTGACTGATCAAACATGTGAGGTGACCTTCAGCAGCGGCGAAGACTTCGGCACGAGGAATGCAAAAAAAAAAAAAAGAAACTCCTCGCACGATCACGTCGCAGGTCACCAGAATGTGTGACGTCATGATGTCACACAACGTGACGTTACGCGGCGATGCCATCACATGGCATTGTCGCTTTGTTTGCCGATGCCGGAGACACCACGAGGTGTGGCAAGTATCAGGTTGTTATCGCCTTACACTCGATAATATGTGTTGTTTTGAGGCGTAAGCCTTTAATGCCTCGTACTTGCGTCCATCGGTCCAGGCCTGGAACGGCGCCAGTGGTTGCCTCTCCCCCTGACGCTGTCTCAGCAGTCACGCGATGGTGCAGCGACGCATAGTAACAGTTGCGCTGACGCGAGCTCTGTGGCCTCTCCCCTTTACACTCTCTCACCAATCATGAGATTGCTGAGAGAGTGCAACAAATAAGAAACAAGAAAATTGGCAGATCCCACGTACATTGGAAATCGATGATATGCGAAGCACGAATGAGAAAGATTGATATGTCCCTTTAAAATCAGCACAACGTTACGAGGTGGAGGTAAACGATGCCGCACATGACTCCGGTGCCATGATCATCATGTTTGGATGTGTCGTTTACCTTCGTCATCTATTCACGTCACGTGATACCAAATTTATAGTATCTGTGGAGCTTGCGAAACGGCCGCGAGCAAGCTATGAGCGTGGCATGTTGTCATGTTCTTACATGACACGCGTGTCAGGATTATCATGTTTGCACCAGTCATATATTTCGCCATCCATTGACGTCACGTAACACCAAGTTTGGTATATTTGCAGCTAGCAAAACGGCCGTGAGCGCATCATGAAGGACCCAATATACTACAATGTAGCGTTGACACTCGTGCACACTGCGCACAGCGACGCTACGTTAGCAAAACGCGAACACTTTTTAGTCTGACGCCAGGCGTGACCAGCGTGTGTCGGCGCAAAATGCGACATGCGGCATTTCGCGCCGATGCGTGACCCAGACAACACTGCGCCTCCCTTTTTTCGTGACGTAGGGATGCCGGATGCGCTGCAACGCGCATGCGTCAAAGCAACTCAGCGTGGCGCGCGCCTGTGAGTATATGGCAGGACCAGCGCCTGGCGTGGCAACGCCGGCGTGACGCAACAAAATGAACGCTGGCGAACACGTGCACCGCGTCATGTCGAAATGTAATGGCACCTTGACTGCGGTATGTTGCGATGTTTTCACATGACATGCATCTCATGATTATCATGTTTGCGCCAGTCACATACCTTCGTCATCCATTGACATCACGTAATACCAAATTGGGCATATATGAAGCTAGTGAAACGGCCGTGAGCGCATGATCAGAGTGCCATGTAGTCATCTTGTTACATGACACGCATGTCGTGATTATCATGTTTCGATATGTCATTTACCTATGTCGTCCGCCCGCGTCGCGTCTCACTGAGTTTGGTACATGTGAAGCTAGTGAAACGGCCGCGAGCGCATCATCAGCGTACCATGTAGTCAAGTTGTTACATGACACGCTTCTCATGTTTATTATGTTTACACCAGTATCATACCTTCGTCATCCATTCACGTCCCGTAATACCAAATTTGGTATTCATGACGCTAGCGAAACGGCCATGAGTGCATCATGAGCGTGGCATGTTAGTCATGTTGTTACATGACACGATGTCATGATTTTCAGGTTAGGGTCTGTCACTTGTGTTCGTCATGAAATCATGCCATACCCTACCAGTTTTGCAACATGCCATGCGAACGAAACCACTGCAAGATCTGCAGGACCATGATATGTAAATCATGACATTCATGAAATAATGTCGTGATTTTCATTTTATGGCTAGTCGAATATGTTCTTCATACAGTCATGTTATGCCATACCAAGTTCGGTATCGATGCGATTATCGAAACGGCCAGGAGAGCTAAAAGTCGTAGGCGGCTAACCAGACAGACAGACAGACAGACAGACAGACAGACAGACAGACAGACAGACAGACAGACAGACAGACAGACAGACAGACAGACAGACAGACAGACAGACAGACAGATAGATAGATAGATAGATAGATAGATATATAGATAGATAGAAAGGTAGATAGATAGATAGATAGATAGATAGATAGATAGATAGATAGATACGCTCAAAGTCGCCAAAGCTCGCTAAGAAATGCTTCGAATTTAAAAACATATGGCATATTTAGTCGAATCTCCCCATACTTTCTTCAATGTTTTTACTTCCCAAAGCCACGGTAAGATGGTGAGGCACGCCCCAGTTCAGGGCTCCAGATATTTTGACCATCTGGTGTTCTTATACCTGCACTCACATTGCGCAGCACGTGGGCTTCGCCTTCCATTCGTCTTAGGCAAATACTTAAGGCACTTCAGGGGAGCCGGTGTGATGTCGTATGCTATCATCGATGCTTGGCGTAACGCCGGCGAAACAACGTACAAAAATAGAAAGAAAGGAAGCAAGCGACGAATAGAGACACGAAGAAAGCGGAAAAGTAGTAAAAAAGTTAAAAATAAAAATAGATGAAATGTAGAAAAACAGAAGAAGAAAGAAAGAGTGGAGGAAAGAAAGTGAGAACTGAAGACAGACAAATAAGGCTGCCTAGCTCTGCACTTCCTTCAGGCCTGATGCCACTAGTGTTAAGCTTCCTGATTGTGGTTTTGTGTTTGAAGGTATGTTTGTCTGATACTAACATCAAAATAACGCTAAATGTGTTCCGCCTTCGTGGCGTCGCACCAGCCTGGTGCAAGACTAATTTCGTTAAATATTCCACGTGCTGAGTCGTTACGAGCCACGTAAATTACCATCAGTCTGTGATGACACAAGCTTATAACGCCAGCACCACGTCAATGAAGCGTCACGCAAAGATAATACACATGATGACTTCATCGCATAACATTCTCCCTGCAATACCACTTAAGGAGAAGAAAGCTTTCAGTGCTTCCGATTGCCTAACGGATACGGCCGCGGCTATTAGTCCTTTTGGCTGAACGCCGCTTTTTCTTAATGACGTGTTCGCAACAGACACTAATAAAATGCCATTCCAACCATTTCTTTGTAGTCATTTGCACAAAGGATGGAATGGAAACCCGATTTTTTTTTCAGAAGTACTTTTTACTGCATAGCTTACTTGTAAGCCAACATTGATAAAGGATTTGAACTCAACTGCACAGCCATATGCAGCATGGAGGCTTTTCGGGATAACTTCAGCTAACTAGGCAAAGTCGCACTCGTTTTCGTTAACATTACGCGTTGCTTTGTGGTGTTTCTTATTTATGGACGGCTTACTGCTCTCCCGTAGATGAGTACCAAGTACTCGAAATGGGTAAAAATTTTTTCGAAACAGTCGAACTCTGGGACGGCTTTCTGCTCCACATAGTAGAGTACCACGTACTATAAATCGTTTACCACTATTTTTCTAAACAACAATTCTGGGGTTAGTTTTAAAGCTTAGTCAACCGACAAAGCATTTTTCCCTCCTATAGGGGAGTACATAGTACTCTAAATCGTCAGACATTTGTTTTAAACACAGTTCTGGTGTAATGCATCATCGTACGTAGTGTTTCTGTGTCTTCAAACTGGGATAGCTTGTTGCTTTCCCGTAGTAGAGTATGGTGTCAATTTTAAATGCGAAGCATTTCTTAGGGAACTTCGGTGAATTTGAGCGTATCTATCTATCTATCTATCTATCTATCTATCTATCTATCTATCTATCTATCTATCTATCTATCTATCTATCTATCTATCTATCTATCTATCTATCTATCTATCTATCTATCTATCTATCTATCTATCTATCTATCTATCTATCTATCTATCTATCTATCTATCTATCTATCTATCTATCTATCTATCTATCTATCTAGCCGCTAAAGTTTGGGTGCTCTCGTGGTCAACCCCTTAACTTGGCGTGAAACAAAATTAGCATGGCAGGGTAAGATGGCTTGACGAGTATGACGCGCTGGTCAGAACATGAATAATGCCACCTTTCCGTTGTGTACGTCATCAAAAGCTTCCCGCCAGACAGTGGTACACACCCACGAGCGGGAATTTGCCACTGGTATGTGGGTGTGTGCCACAGGTGATTGACACTTAGCATCTACACAGGAACGACGAGAACACACGTGGGCAATTTGAAAGCGTGTGTGTTGAGGAATACCTGACATGGGTAGCGTCGACCCAACGAACGCATTGATTGATGTGTGGGGTTGGACGTCCCAAAACCACCATATGATTATAAGAGATGCCGTAGTGGAGGGCTCCGGAAATTTTGACCACCTGGGGCTCTTTAACGTGCACCCAAATCTGAGCACACGGGCCTACAACGCTTCCGCCTCCATCGGAAATGCAGCCGCCGCAGCCGGGATTCGATCCCGCGGCCTGCGGGTCAGCAGCCGAGTACCTTAGCCACTAGACCACCACGGTAAAGCGTGGGATCAGCCGAATTTTTTTACAAAAGGGAACACGGGAGCGCGTGGCCTGCGTGCTTCGGCGGCTACTGGCAGCGCGTTAAAGCGGAAGCGAGACCTCTTTTCGCGTCATCTCGTGGCGAGCAAAACAACAATTCGTTGCTGATATAAACCTAGCGGCGAGAGTGCAACCCCCACTCCCTTCAAGGCGATTACCGGCTCTTGTGTAATCGCCTTTAAGGGGGAGGGGGTTGCCATCTTGCCGCTGGTTCTTTATCAGCAACGAATGGTTGTTTTGCTCGTAGCGAGGTGACGCGAGAAGAGAATGTCGTTGCTATCGCCCCCGCTTGAACGTGCTGCCAGCAGCTGCCGGAGCACGCAGGCCACGCGCTCCCGTGTTCCCTTTCATAAAAAAAATGACATTGTACATCGTACTCTAAAGCATTTTTAGGGGCAAAGCTCCTTGAAGCGGCACCCATTCGTCTTTCGTCGTAGTCGTAGTGCGTAACCAGTTTTACGCTTTGACCTGCAAAGTGGTGCCGGTGGGAGATTTCTCCTGTGCGTTGTTGAACAACAAAAAAATTCGCAGCGTGCGCGTTAACTAAAAGTCGAATTCTCCTGTCTCTCATTCCCGATTAGCAGCCATTGGCATGTACATTGAGCACTATCTGACAAGAAAGGGTTGCTAGGATATACCCGCTGGGGGTAACCTTCTTGGTTTTAGAAAGGTTTTGCGCGCGTTGGGCCGCAGTGCCATGAATACAGTGAACTAGTATATACCATGAACTCGAGGTGGTTAAAGGCGGAAAGTAGACACGAAGCGCAAGCCGCAAGAAAGTGTGCGTGTGCCACCTCTCGTTTAGTCCTTCGAATGTCCACTGGATGGCGCTGCTTCTATATGCGGAATATACGATGAAAAGATGCGAGATGATGGTACTTGGAGTGTTATTGTCTAGGTGGACGAATGGACACACAGACAGTTGCCTGGACAGATGCATGGATGGCTGCACGGACGGATGAACGCATGGATGGACACAGGGGCGGATGCATGGACGAATGCAGGGATGGACGCACGCATGGACGGGCGGATGGATTCTCGGGTGGTCACACAGATGGACGCATATATGATGAAAAGATGCGAGATGGTGGTACTTGGAGTGTTGACTAGATGGACGAATGCACACACAGACAGATGCATGAACGGACGGACGGATGGCTGGACGGACGGACGGATAGCTGCACGGACGAATGGATGGATGAACAGACACATGGGCGGAAGCATGGACGAACGCAGGAACGGACGCCCGAACAGACGCACGCACGGACGGGCGGATGGATGCATGGACATTCACACAGACGGACGCATGAACGGGTGGAAGCAAGAACGAATGGACGGACGGATGCTTCACCCCACTGTCCATCATTCACCCCGTGAATATGCTGCCATTTTTTTCTAGACACGGAAAGTCAATAGGGACGAGCAAGGGCAGTCACACAGCTTTCACACGGTAGGGTATATATTTTACTATAAATCGTGCTGAAATTGTAAACTCAATGATCGACACGTGGTCAGGGATAGCTTGAGGCCCTACCGTCGTCGTTTACATAGTCCTCGGAGCTGTTATATCTCGGAGTAAGCGTGGTGTGGGTTGGAGCCTCTGATAAGGTCACAATAAAACGCCATCACCACGTCACAAGACGTCACACAACGTGACTTCACCTGATGTCGTCATCGCATGACGTCGTTCCAGAGGCACTGCAAAATCACGTGAGCTGCAGAAAGCTTTGAATGCTTCCGATACCGGAAATAATGCAAAAACACTTCGGTTGCAGAAAGTCTTGAGGGAGGAGGGGGTCAATGCAATCGGCCTACAAGAAAAAAAATATTTTCGCCTGTGAGTTGGTTTAAGCAAAATTATAACGGACCGTGTGACTCTCTGTCTTCGCTGTGCACACAATCAGCACTCTGAAAGTAACGCCTGAACTTTAGGCAGCAGTATGACACAACAAAGTAGGACCGTCAACGTTCGTGCACAACGTGGCGGACCTCCCTAGTAGCGGACCGGCACACAGTGATAATAATGATAAATAACCTTGGCCGTCCAGAGTACCCGCGAACGAGTAACCAAGCTCAGCCTGGCGGTCCCTACGTGGGGTTAGTCGGGTGGCGCGGGGTTTTAACAATCATCATCATCATTCGCGGTTTACCGTCCCAAAACTGCGGTATGATTAAGAGAGATGCCTTAGCGGAGGGCTCCGGGGATTTTGACCACGTGGGGGTTCTTTAACGTGCACTGAGCGCACGTCACTCAAACATTTTCGCTTCCATCGAAAATGCACCCGCTGCTGCAGGGATTCGAACCCGCGACCTTGGGGTTAGAAGTAGTGCGCCATTACTACTAGATCACCACGGCGGGGCTCCTGCACAATGTAGCAGACCTTCGTTGTATTGAACCGGAACGCAGTGTTGTTGCGTAAGGTATTCAGATGGCGTGGAGGCTCGCAGAAAGGCATCCAGGAGTAGCGACAACATCCACGATGTGAAATAATAGTTACACTTTACGCAACGGCATGAATGAACTCGATACTCTACTGCAGTTTCGATTGTCTGAGCGGCCTCTGAGAACACGACAAGTGCACGGTACATGTTACACGAAGCAGCTCTGCTTTGTCGGTGGGGCGTGTGCAGGCTAACTTGCCCTTTTCCTGCCCCAACACTGGGAACCTTCTTGCTGCACGCAACGTTAGTCTTGGTCAAGACATCTATACTCGTCAAGTTGAGTCACGGCAGGAGTTTCTCTAGCGTGCAGTGCTGCCATTTGCCACAGGAAATATATATACATGCCGGTTCTTTGTTTAGTAGCGTAACTAAGGCTGTACTCGTTGGTATACTTGGCCGTTGGCTTGCTCTTCTATAGTCTCTAGAGTAAATGAAAAAGAAAAAGAGAAATATGTGTTTCACCAACAAGTTTATTTTTCATGTAGTCGGAGTGCTTTGCGTGATATTGTTCCATAACAATATCGTATAATTGCAGACATATAGAAACATGCGCTCTTGAACAGGGAGCTCATTACAGAGTGGCCATTTTCGCATCGTTAAGAAAACGTTGCTTCAATAGCATCGAACCCTAATTAGAAGAATAATGTGCCAATCATATCACTCCTATAATAAAAGATAGTTACTTTGGTGTCCTTTGCGGTACCGTTAAGGGCTGACAAACGTAGAAATGCGTGGAACCAATCGGGACGGCTGACTGCTCTCCCATAGTTGAGTACGAAGTACTCGCAGTAGTTACACACTTTTTCCAAACACACAGTTATTTCGAGAGTCGAAAGAATAAAAGCGATCACGAGAGGGGACAACTTAGAGGGGCGAAGCTTCTTGGGGTGTGGGACGTGCCCTCCTCTGTAGCAGTAGTTACTACATAGGACTACATGACACGCATCTCATGACTATCATATTTTCACCAGTCGCATACCTTCGTCATCCATTCACGTACCGTGATACCAAATTTGGTATGACGCTAGCTAAACGGCTGCAATCGCATCATGAGCATGGAACGTAGTCATGTTGTTACATGACACGCATGTCATGATTTTCATGTTAGGGTCTGTCGCTTGTGTTCGCCATGCAATCATGTCATACCATACTTGTTTTGCGACACGTCATGTGAACGAAACCACCGCAAGAGCGGCAGGACTATGAAACGTAAATCATGGCATTCATGACATACATGTGATAATTTTCATGTATGCTCTTCATACAGGCCTGTTATGCCATTCCAAGTTTGGCATCGATACCAATATCGACATGGCCAGGAGAGCTAAAAGTCGTAGGCGGCTAGATAGATAGATAGATAGATAGATAGATAGCTAGATAGATAGATAGATAGATAGACGGATAGATAGACGGATAGATAGATAGATAGATAGATAGATAGATAGATAGATAGATAGATAGGCCAAAAGTCGCCGAAGTTCGCTAAGAAATGCTTATCATTTAAAATTGAGAACATCATGATTTCACTTGGCTACCTTAAGTTATGATAAACTGTTCGCAGTAACGTTAAATTACCCCTGAATCTGTCTGCTGAATATAACTGAAAATAAAATGTTGGCGAGTTTTACTGCCTCGAAATTTTTTTCACTCGTTACATACTGTGCATCAGAGAGGACTCTCCCCCCTCCTCATTATAATATCGCTGTTTATTGCAGGAATACTTGATGATGATGATGATAATGATGATGATGATTCCACAGCCATGGCTCGTACCCACTCAAGGGGATCGGCCAAGAATCGCTCCTGTCGTGATATTTATATTCGTCATTATCAATGCACCAGCGATATAGAAGCAAAAATAGAGCGAGCATTTTTTGTGCGCAACCACATATTCAATATATTCAAGCGAGAGAATCGAATCAATGCCCATTGTGGCGCTTGCGTCGCTTTAAACCCGACTAGCTGAGGCAGTGACTGGTACAAAAAGAAAGATAATATCCTTAGGCAAAAAAAAAACAACAGCAAACAAACCTAGTTATGCCTTCCGGCTTTCAACAACAAAAAACAAGCATTGAACGTTTCGTCCCATATGCCAGACTTCCCAAGAGTGTTTATCATTTTTAATATAGCGAGGTTCTTAATACCGGCTGGATTCTCGATAAGTCAATATTTCTTTTGAGCTGTAACATTAAAGCATCAGGACGACCAATTTTCAGTTTCTTTAGTTTAATTGAAAGCCCTCGACGGAAGGATAACGGGAACGTTCTTGCTTTTTTCGATGATAAAAAATAAAAAATAATGCCCCCACATCCCCGAAGGGAATCGAGGAAATGCGAATGAATTTCTTGTTCCGAGAGAGGGTACCGTTGGCGTCAGACATTCATCTTTATCGACTTCTGCGATCGCCTTGAGAGGCGCCCAGCCAGCGAACGGTCGAGAGCGAGGCGCGATCGACCGGCCGATTGGGGCGAACTACGAGAGCGAACGACGAAAGAAGGAGAGGCGAAACACTGCACCTACCCTCTCCTACACTCTCTTGCACCACACGCTCCGGTTGCTAGGGGCGAGGGTAAGCGCGAGCGCCTGCAGCTGTTGCTATGGGAGTGGTAATGAGAGCGGAGAGATAGCACCTGCCGGCACGTGGACGCCGCCGCGGACGCCGTGGACAACGCCGGATGCCTGACATAGCTCGACTCATAAATGCATTCGCATTGAAGAAAAGAGGTAGAGAAAGGCTCATTTTTTGTAGCTGTGGTTTATTCTCTTGGGAAAATGTAGCAACGCAGAGAAATGAATGGCCTGTTGCTAAAACGTTTAATGCACTCATGTGCAGCGCTGAAAGAGAATGCAACAAGGAGAATGTCAATGGAGAGGATGGAAAACGTTGTCTGTTCACGCAATGGAAAATTATCGGGATGTAACCTGCGATAAGTTTTCAGAACTTCATCACACGTTATTTTTTGAAGTCGCCCTGTATTGCTAACATCGTAAGCGACCGGAGTGGCAGGGTTTATCTGGTAAGAACAGGTAAAGCCCGTAAGAAGTTTTTTATGAATTTTGAGGAACATGAAGCAGAGCTCTAGGTGAGCAAAAACAAAAAGTCTCAAACGCGCGTGAAGAATGACAGCCGCACGCACAGCGTCATGCCAGATGACGGGTTTGACGCCCTGTCACTTGAGGAAAATAAAAAATCTCACATTCGCAAGCTCGGCATCGCCCATGGTTTTCAATAAGGTCGGAACTGGTGCTTGTGTCGTTGAGTGGAAGCGACCAAGCAGGACCAAGCGAGTACTCCAAAAAGCGGCAGGTAAAGGCTTCGAAAAAGAAAGTATATTCATAGAGGCGCAGTGGGAGCGTTGTCGGTTTTGACGATGATTAATGAGAGTAAAATGGCTGGTCTCGAAATAAACATACAATTTAGACACGTCCCTACAGAGGACACCCTATAATTCAGAGCACTATTTAGAACTTTGCTTTATTGCAATATGTAAAAAAGAGAGAGTAATAAAAAATACGGTAATTGGAAATTCGAGCATGTTTTAAGAATTGAACGGACTTACAGGCAATAAACTTTATTGAGGTTCTCAGGGACCCGCCAGGGAGAAGGGATCTCCCAGTCCACCGCCAATGTCAAAATCGGGAGGACATGCCTCTCCACTCTTTGACGGGCCCTTTGGAAGGCTGTTGACTGGATCTTTTGTGCTGTACTTGAGATGGCCTCTTTCAAGTCTTGTTCGTTAGCGAGGGACTTATCTAGTAACTCAGAACACTGCCACAATACATCAGCTAGAGTGCTAAGCACCTTCTAGAAATCCGGGCCCTGTGAATCAGTTCACATGTTGATCCTACTTGGGGAACTTGACGAGGAATGAAACCTTTTCTGAAGCATTCTTAGCAGGAATGCCTCAGATCTAGATTATTTGATATTGCGCCCCTATTTTCACAATTAGCTGCCGAATAAAGCCGATATTACAAAACTTAGGCATGTTTGTACGTTGTCGTCAGGTTGCCGAATTTTTTATATTAACCTACAAAGCCCCCCTTCCCCTTGATTTAGGGCCATGCCTTCTTTACCACCCCCCCCCCCCTTCTGTCCCGAATTTTTTTCTCGCCATGCCAGATGGAGAACAAAATGACGCTGAACCATATCTACCAACCCGGTCCCACCTTCAGATGAAAGAGATTAGGCAGACCGCGTTTCACACATAATTTCCGTGCCATCTGAATGATTGAAGCGGCAGAGTTCTTTCTACTAAATGTTGTAGGAAGCTTTACCCTAAAAGACGTTGAAGCGATGCGCAAAAAATCCCGCGGATACACCAACGCCAGATTCCTGTCTAAGTTTTATGACATGAAACTCCATGGCGTAGATATGCGATCATTTAATATCCTGCATTGCCAGGGCAACCGCCACATGGTCTGTCACATTGGTCGTGACAGCGAAGTTAATAAAGTAGACCTATTGGACGCGTTCTATTCTGTCTTGAAGTGGAGCAGTGACGCGATGAATTGCGGTTTGGCTATGAGCCGAAATTGACGCCGCCCCTCAACTCTTAGGGTCTCGTTCACATCTGTGGCTCTCGGAGGTCTGGCGAAAAAAAAAAAAATGCCCGAAAAACGTTCGAGCGCATTCAAGTCACGAGTCATAAATTTTGGTGGTGGAAATGTGAGTGAAGTTTCTCGAACCTCGATTTTGCCATCTCGCAAAAGCAAAATCGAGTGGCAAGCCATAGATCCGCAATATAGCTTCACCAGTGTAAGGTGAAGCTATATTACCGGGCCTCCTGGACTTGTTAACATCCCTGCCTCTACTCTCTCTCTCCTGTTTCTTCATTCTCTGGGGCGAAGCATGACCATTTGCAACCATGCACGACTGCGGTCGTTTTGCGACACCAAGTGCGCTATAGAATATTTGCGCGAAAATGTATGGCTTTGTCTCTAAGGGTCACCGATTTGTGAAAAGCCTTATTCGACACATTGTATTTCAAATCCGTTTTGTTTTGAGTAAAACCGTTGTCTGGCGGGGCGTCTACAACATTTAGTCAAAGTTGTGGTGAGCAGCAATTTTTGTAATTTTCGTACATAGATGAATAATAATAATAATAATAATAATAATAATAATAATAATAATAATAATAATAATAATAATAATAATAATAATAATAATAATAATAATAATAATAATAATAATAATAATAATAATAATAATAATAACAATAATAATAATCTTTGTTGTTGTTGTATAAACATCGAAATTGCCAGAAATAGCGAGTTGTCTTCACAAACAAGTGGTACAATAGATGGTTCTTTCAGAAAACAGGACAACAAAAGAGATTACGGTTCACTTAACGTGAACGTAAAAAGTGTTTGCCCCCGCCTTTGCAATGTTAGCCAAAGCACTTGGTTAAACAGATTGTGTAAATTAGTTTGTAAAGTTAAAAATTAACTGTGGGCCTAACGTCGACGTGCGGCAAAATCAACATGGCGCAGCAAAATTTTGACCGCCGAATCTGCATAGAATACCGGCGAGAAACTCTAAGTCAGCAAACTAGCGTACTTACCTTAAGGGTAGCTCTATGTAACTGCACCATTCAACATCTGAACGATATCACGAAATGGTAAACGTTCAAGCAGCAGCTGATTTTACGCTTCAAGAGTTCAACAGAATTGTGTGTCCGAACTATATAGTTACCTAATATGAAAAGAAAGCTACCGCTAACTTAACGGCGTGCCCTTTGCTGATTTCTCAATACGTCACCGTAAGAAGAAGGTATGCAAGTAAAAGTTTGACTGAACGTGGTCTACGTTAATTTCAATTTGCACTTACATTAAAATGGAAGTGAAGGTCGCGGGGTTAACCTGATTACGAGAAGTGGTGCGCTGTTCAGTATACCGTCCACGATATTTTACGTCAGCTTTGCATTTAAACACTGCAATTTTTTTAAAAAATGTGAACGAATAATACAATTAATTAAAACCAAGATTGACAATAAATTTTTGAACTCACTCCGTGTTCCCCATCAGATTAACAGTGAAATAAAGTGCGCTAATGGTTGCTGTGGCTGGTGCTTGTTCATGTTGTGTCACTTATTGTTGTGTCATGTTGTGTCACTTAGTTATCTGAATAACAAGGAAAATGTAGTAAAATCGACCTCGCAAGAAGTCCATACGCTAGTTAATACATAAATCATTTACACTTTGCGACAAAGAAGTTCTGCTAAAATAACCTAGGAGGCGAAATTGGCCGTATTTTTTTTTGTGAGGGAATCAGTTTTTTTTTTTTTTTGCTATTGGCACACCACCTTCATTGATATGTCCAGCGTCTTCATTAGCTTAACTGTTCTACAATTGGTTTCCTACAGCGTAAGAACTAAGGTGCGAGTACGAGTCCTAAAACATTGAATCACAGACTCACAAGGAAGTTGGAGCATGTTTCATGATTAAACATATTTTGTTTAGTTATCAAAGTAAGCAAACATTTTGTGCGCTCAATCACTTTTGTTGGGACGCCATAGTACACGTGAACACGCTTCTATATTGCACTCGTTCACGCAAAATCTAACACATAAACAGTAGTATAAATTCTTGTCTAGCATTGAAGCTAATGATTACGGTAACTTGGCACCCGACTGGCAGCGGGTGTCTCGGGTGGCATCACTGTGTCCCATAACTGATGAGGCATATTTGTAGAACCTATACAGCGTGCTGAAAAAGGATCGCCAGAGATGCCGCTTTGGTTAGTACTGCGAAACTCGTGTGTCAAGGCGCAACGTCCTGCTGCGCCATCTGACTTTGTTCGTGTTGTAAGACGCCGTTAGGTCGCGCGAAGCTTGCAAAATGGTGAGGAAACAATCGAGACCGAATATGTCTTGTTAGAGCGCAGTGCGCCAACATGGGAGTGTGATTACGTAGCAACGTTGTCAAGTCGACCAACTGGCAACAAACTCTTTGGTGACTTGCGACACGCATAATAAGTCATGCGTTCTTAAACAGCCACGTGTTTTACGTATGGAGAGAAGTCGCTGCAGTAATAAGTGATAGTCATAGATCATATAGCTCATGTATATGGGATGGTGGCCTTAATAATAAATATTCACGGTATATATATATATATATATATATATTGTTTCCTCTTCGAAGAGTGCTAGCCTAATACAAGAAGGTAGATGTATGGGCTGAGCCGTGGAATTCATCGTCCCCCCCCCCCCCCCACGCGCGCGCGCGCGATATAGTGTTATTAAACTGGTAAGTCTTCTGTGGTGTCACTAGATCAAGCCCCTCTGAGAAATACGAAAAAAAAAAGCAAGCGCCTGACGCTATTAATTTTAGACATCGAAACGATAAGCATTGAAAGTAAATATTTGTAGTTTACGAAATTAGCAATGCTGAGCTCACACTTAAGATGGTACTGCGCTTTCGCTTTCCTCTTCATTAGTAGCGCTCATAAAGTCGACCTTATACACATTGAAATCACGTAAACTCAATTTTTTTAAGGCGGGCCGCAGAGAACTAATTTGGTTTAATGAGAGTCTGTAATAAGATCACGACAGCTAATCTGCTTTTGTGATCGACTATGTTGTCTCTCATTTTATCTTCTGCGATGAGTAGTTGACGTTCATTCCTGTGCGCTTCTATCAGCATTAGTGTTAGTCAGGGCTAGATGAGAGTAGGATACAAAATAACTAATAACGCGCTTCTTGTGGGTGCACGAGTGCTCTTGGCCTGCACGTGACACTTACCTAAATATGAATTTCATGCGCCCTCTTAGGAGGTCGCAGAAATGTAGCATACTACGTGATCGTATCGCGAAGATGAAAGTATCGTGCCCGAGAGTGCTTCCTAAAGTGCGTAACAATTTATTCAACGGATACCATATTGCACGTGCCAGGGCAATCGCTAATAAGGTAATGCGGATCAAGAAAGTTTGAGAATCTGGGTAATGCTCGACCTTCTGTTTTCGGGGCCAGAGTGTCTACGCCACTATGCAAGTTTTATTACTTATACCTCCACATTCGCCAGTTGGCATAGTATTTCAGTTTTTCATTCTATTCGTCATCGTTAACATAGTCAACGTTGGATTTGTTCTAAGCATGGTCGTAGTTTGTCGTTTTCGTAAATTGACTTAGATGGCGTCACATTTGAAGGTATTTAGCGTTATTCACATATTTGAGCAAGTAAAGGCGCTGGGAGAGGAGTTAGTTGGTATGACTTTATAACTATTTGCGCTACCACGAACTTATGAATTATTATTGGTGGAGCGAAGCAGAAAGGGAAAACAAGGAAGTCTAGAAATAAACAATGAGAACTTCGGCAAGCATAAGTAAACATGAAAGAAAAAGGGCAATGAAAAAAAATCAGTTGGCTCTCACCCCGTGGGTAGCTTTTTTTTTTTCATTGCTCGTTTGTCAGTTACTGGCAATGCGAACAGTCATCATGTTTCGGCAAGCCTTGTGCCTCAAATACGATCGATGCATCGTAATCATTATCCTGACTACGTTTGCCGCAGGGCAATCGCCTCTTCCATTATCCACCAATCAATCCGGTGTTGTGCTTTCTGCTGCCACGTTACACCTGCGAACTTTTAAATTCCGATCAGCCCACCTAACTTTCTGTCTCTCCCTCGTGCGTTTAACTTCTCTAGGAATCCAGGCAGTTACCCTTAATGACCAGCGGTTATCCTTCCTACGCACTACGTGTCCGGCCCATGTCCATTTCTTCTTCTTGATTTCAACCATGATATTCTTAATTCAAGTTTGTTCCCTGATCCACTCTGCTCTGATTTTTTTTTTGTAATGAAATAATGAAAGCCCGAACTAACGAGACACCAAGGAGGAGAAAAATGAGCGCAGGCCGAAACTATTCAAAGAAGATAATATATACCAGAAAGACCCGAAGGGATAGGAAAATGCAAAAGAGAAGGTTCCACCGTGATTAAGTTTCGTTCAGAAACGAGATTTCGGAATCTAAAAGTGATATAGACGGTGAGCGGACACTACCATCAATACAACTGTTTTCTTGCATTTAGCTTTTCCTTCTTGTCTTTCTGGTAAATAATATCTTCGTTGAATAAAACATGTTTCAGTCTGTGCTCGTTCGACTCTTCTTTTGCGTTCCGTTAGTTTGCGCTTCCAATGCATCATTATGAATACATACCAACTAGCCCGCCTATCAACCCTTCTACTGCTCTCTTCTTTTCTCTTAAGGTTACAGCTATCATTTTCTTTTCTATCACTCACTGCGTCGTCCTCAATTTAAGCTAAACTCTATCGTAATCCTCCAGGTTTCTGTTCTGTAGGTAAGTATGTGCAAAATGCAGCTGTTATACCTTTTTTTTTTTTTGAGGGTTAGTGGTAAATATCCATGAACGATTTGAGAATGCGTATCCAATGTGATCCTTATTCTTATAGTTATTTCATGGTCCGGCTCCACGGGTACTAGCTGCCCTAACTAAACATATTCTTTTAGAACTTCTAGCGTATCTGCACCAATCGCAAAGCGTTGCTTTGGCCGAGACCGTTGCACATTACTTCAGTTTTGTGCGCATTAACTTTCAGACCTAATCTTCTGATTTTTGTGACAAGTGTTGGGACCTAGGAAAGAAGAGGAAGCAATTGGCTGATTACTTTTTGTCATGTGCAAGATATTATCGTATCAGAACTACTCAAATTAATTACTCCTTTTACAAAATTAGACGTGACCTTATCGGAGGAAAATATTTTAGGTGATGGTGCTTTTGGCTTGGTATACTACCACAAAAATGCCTTTAATGCCGTGTGTAATTTCATTATAAATATTCAACGAGTACCATTTTAATCTTGTACTCAAAATTCTTCGTCATTCCGTTAAAGTAAAACTTATGTTTTCAAAATTATTCCCGTCAGCTCACTACGGCAGTCTGGAAAACAGGCTCAAAAGCATATTTCTTATATTCAAAATGAATATTTTACGTAATATTGCTATTTTAATTATTTATTTTTGGTTTTAAATTTCATAGCTTTCCTAAAATGACATTTAGTAATCTCGACGCTGCATTCTTGGCTGATCTCCCAAAGTGGGTTTGTGCCGTGTATCTAGGAAAGCAAAGCAAAGCAAAGCAAACCCTCTACGCACGTTTTCTTCTTCTTCGGATTCACTGTCGCCATTAAAGCATAGTTGTGTCCAGTACGCTCCGAGTTTTTTATTGCCGTGAGCTACACGATCGGCCATGTCGAGCCATAAATATATGGTGTTGAAGACCCGGGTTCTGCGGCTAATCGGCGACACGGACGGCAGCAGCAACAAGAATGATTTCCTCTAAGAATAATCGTTGGTGCTTGGTAAGCCTCGTCGGTGGCCACACCCAGCTACGTCAACGAGTGTACGCAAGGACAAGGCTTTCTGTGAGTACACTGCAGCAATGTATCGTTTCAAATAGAAGAAAACATCGGCACGCGCTCAGAATGCCACGATAATAAACGAGGCGACAGCTATTTTGGGAAGCGACAACGCCGATAGAGTGACACTCGTCTCATTGAAGGAGCGGCGGACATCCAGCAATAAGAGGCTCAGAAAGATATCCGAAGAAACGGAAGAGTACGCCCCAACAGAGGAGCTCGCGTATGAATACGCCGCAGCAGTAGACTACGAGGATCAAGCGGTCGCGATACTTGCACGCCTTTAGTGCCGAATCGAGGACATCAACAACTTGCAAAGAGCCGTAGACGCTGGGAATCGCGCAAGTACTGTTCATGCTCCCGCGAACGTCGGCAACGTCAACGTCGGTCCTCGCCTGCCTCGATTAGAGATCAAGCCGTTTAACGAGAACATACGTGAGTGGACCTTTTCTGGGAGCAGTTTGATGGTACCATCCATTCAACACTAAGTGAGACAGACAAGTTTCATTACCTTCAGAATTACTTGAGAGGGATAGCTGCTGCAGAAATCGCTGCATTTGCGACTACAAGCGCATGCTATGGAAACGCTGTGCAGCTACTTAAAGACAGATATGGAGACAAACGGCAAATAGAGCAACACCATCCACGAGCCTTGAGAGACATTCGATGCGTGAGACTGTCATCTGATGTAAAGCAGCTGTGCAATCAATACGATCAAGTTCAGATGAACATGCGTGGTCTCGACGCGCTCAGGGTGCCAACAAGCAGCTTTTCTGCGATGCTCTATGATATACTCCTAAAAGCACTTCTGCAATCATCATTTCTTTTCACCGCCAGCGTCGTATAAATGAGGTCATGTCCCGAACATCAATTGCCACATATGAAGGAACAGCGTCATCTTGTCAAGAGCTCGAGGGCTTGCTACAGTTTACCCGCAACGAAATCGAAAGCCGGGAGCGATCCGGGGCACAGGACTCGTCTGAACGCACTTACAACAGCAAGCATGTTCCATTGGCATCTGTGCTGCATACCACACATACAGAAAAGCAGAAATATCGTGAGTGCTTCTTCTGCAAATCCAACAGACATGAAACAGAAGTATGCGACGGTTCTCTAACACTCGAAGAGAAAAAAGATGAGACTATAGGCAAAAATATGAGGTGCTATAAATGCACTATACCAGGACACCCAGCCAGAGATCGTAGAAGACGCATAGAATGCAAGTCTTGCAAGAAAAGGCACTCATGAACTATTTGTAACCCAAACGCAAAGAAAATAAGTGATAAAAAATTGAGCACTATGACAGCATCTGTTAATGAAACGCAGTCAGATAAGGGTGAAAGATGAACAGTCGTAACGAGCTGCCAACTTGACGAAAGAGTAATCTACAAACCTTCCGTTGTTGAGTGGGATGAGATAATAAGGCTTGCAACATAAAAAAAATGTTAGACAGCGGCAGCCAGCGCACATTTATAAAGGGAGAACTCACTGAACGTTTGCAGCTGAAAGTAATCAGCGAAATGAAGCTCGCAATCAATACATTTACGTCTGAAGTACCTTCCCAACCACGGCGAAGTAAAATAGTCAAATTTCGCGTGAGAAGTCAGTTTGGCAAAAAAGAACAGATCATCGAAGCTATCACTATACCGGTCATTTGTCAAGAAGTCGCAGTAACGTATACTGACTGTTCGTTTAGCAAGAACCTACGTGCACTGTTGATGGCATTAGTGGACGAGCTTACTATTCCCATGGCGCAAGCTGAGCCTGGAATAAGCTTGCTTATTTGATCAGATCAAATATGAAAAATTATAACCGGTGAATGTCTTAGAAGCCAAGAAATTGAAGGACTAGTGGCTATTAACACCATATTGAGATGGACGTTGCAAGGACTCGTGAAGAAACGGAGCTTTGTTCAAAGCCCATATATGGTTATGGTATGCGTATTAAGGACAGATATACATACGCAAGAGGAGATTCACGATGATCTGCAATCCTTTTGGAATTTGGACGTTATGGGCATCTCACCAGAGGAAGAACGGCTCACTTCTTCAAGCACCTTGTCCAGGTCCATAAAGAATATTGCCAATAAAGATCGAAGATACGAAGTTGCAGTGCCCTGCGTGGAACCTGACATACAGGTAATCGAAGATAACTACCTTGTAGCACATAACCGCCTTCAGAGTCTTGTACGCAGACTTTCAACTAAAGATGGCCTGCTTGAGTCGTACGACCATGCCATCCCTCAATATATTGACTCGGGACGCGCAGAAGTAGTCGCCCAAAAAAAACTCAAGGAGGAGCGTACATACTACATGCCGTACAGAGAAGTTATCTGTGAAGACTCGCTCACTACGAAGCTGAGGGTGATAGTCGATGCCTCATTGCATGCACGAGACCAGATATTGCTGAATGATTGCTTACAAACCTGGTCCGAACTTGAATCCTCAGATACTACAAGTCCTCATGAGATTTCGCTGGTACAAGGTCACAATGACTGTAGACATAGAAAAAGCGTTTCTGCAGGTTGGTGTTGGAGCACAAGACCGAGATCTCTTTAGGTTCTTGTGGTTTGCTGAAAAGCCAACGTTATCATTCAGGGAAGACGACATACAGGTCTGGCGAATGACGAGAGTACCTTTCATATCGGTATCAAATTCATTCATGCTAACAGCGACCGGTCAGCATCACCTCAAAGCATGTGTAGACAACGAGCAGCAGAGAGTGGCTCAACTACTGGCCAAGTCATTCTATGTAGACGATTTGCTTTTTTGGGCAGATAATTTACAAGCTGCTATACGCTACCGCAAAAGAAATAATGACTGACGCTGGAAAGTCACTCAGAAAGTGGACAACAAGTTCTCAAGAGCCGCAGGACATATTCGACTCAAACGAGCCAGCTCTACCTAACAGTGGGGGACAAACGACATCCAAAACGAAAGTCCCCGGAATGTCATGAAACAAGGCGATTGACAGCCTTACTTACAGCTCCCCAAATATCTTCTCATTCCTGGAGAAGGCTCAAGATACAAAACAATTTCTTCTGCAAACAGTATCTAGAGTTTATTACCCACTGGGACTTGTTGATTGATTGATTGATTTGTGGGGTTTAACGTCCCAAAACCACCATATGATTATGAGAGACGCCGTAGTGGAGGGCTCCGGAAATTTTGACCACCTGGGGTTCTTTAACGTGCACGCAAATCTGAGTACACGGGCCTACAACATTTCCGCCTCCATCACTGGGACTTGTTGCTCCTTTCGTGGTGCGAGGGAAGATGTTATTTCAGAAGCTGTGGCTTCGTAAAGACAACTGAGATAAAGAACTACCAGATTATATAGTGCGGCAGTGGAAGAGCTGGAGGAATGATTTGGTTCACCTTGCCAAGGCCAATGTTGCCCGACGTTTGACGGTAAAGGTAGATGATATTCGTGACGTTCAAATACACGTATTTGTGGACACCATCACTAAAGCTTATGGAGCGTGCGCATATCTAAATGTGACGTCAGTGTGAGCTAGCTAAATGTGACGTCAGCACAAGTCTGATTGCTGCAAAATCAAGAATCGCCGCATTGAAGCTTCTCTCGTTGCCACGCCTCGAGCTAATGGGAGGACTAGTAGGCAGCAAATTGCTGAAATATATAGAAGAGACATATGCTCCCTTTCTTGACAGACAGTTTTCTTTTATGTGGCCTCTGGCAAGATTCGAAGAAGCTTATCCCGTCAATGACGGAATCGTTCGCGCTTGCCTATTACGCCCGGGTAGCGGAAAAGTTTTGAAAAGACCGGCGCAGAAGATACACTATTTAGAGATCGGAGCCACCACAACTGAAGCCCCGGAAGATGTTGGGACCTAGGAAAGAAGAGGAAGCAAAGGGCTGACCCACCACGCACGTGTTCTTCTATTTCTGATTCTCTGTCCCCATTAAAGCGTAGTTGTGTCCAGTACACTCTGAGTTATCTATTGCCGTTCGTTACAGAATCGGCTATGTCGAGCCATAATAACAAGTTCAGTAGTCATGAGCTGTAATTCATCCCCTGAGTTACTCCTCAAGCATTGATTGATGATTGATTTGTGGGGTCTAATGTCCTGAAACCACGAAATGATTATGAGAGACGCCGTAGTGGAGGGCTCCGGAAATTTCGACCACCTGGGGTTCTTTAACGGGCACCCAAATCTGAGCACACGGGCCTACAACATTTCCGCCTCCATCGGTAATGCAGCCGCCGCAGCCGGGACTTGATCCCGCGACTTGCGGGTCAGCAGTTGAGTACCTTAGCGACTAGACCACCATGGCGGGGCACTCAAGGCATTGTCATCATTGAATCGCAGATTACTAAGATACTAATAATTAACTTTTACCCTAATTCTTCCCAGTCGCGGGTCCTGAAAACTTTCTGTAAAGGCATGGTGAATAGCATTGGAGAGATCGTTAGCTTCACGCATGTTCGAAGCAGTATTTTGTGGTACCGGTGACTTGTACATTACGCGTGTGTGGCGTAAGTTATGTTTTTGAAAAAAAAAAAAATGGAGTTCAAGACCAGCGCGATTTCTATAAATATTGAACACTTGTGTAGCATCAACGTTTTTTCGCAAGTTTGTATTCACTTTTTTTCTTCAAACGAGTCATAGAGCAGAATTTGTAAAGATTACATTTTAGCGAGCGATATGAATGCCTAATTTAAAGAAAAAGAAACTGACTACAGAACTACAAAGAATTGCTCTTCAATTCTGACCGTCATATCTGTCGCAAATCACACGAAGCGTTTGACAAGCCATGGTGTCCGTTGTGGTGATGCTGCAGCAGGCAGGGTTAGGCTGGCATTGATAAACGGCAGTTGCTTCGTCTGAGCATCTCGTGAGTGACGGGAGTGTGTCACGTCGTGTTAAGAGCGCCGTGTCTCTCGGGAAGGTAAACATAATTCGTACTGACGTTATGGTCCATCATGCCTTACCAGAAAAAAAAGGCAAGAAAAAAAGAAAGAATAAATAAGTAAAGAAAGAAAGAAAGAAAGAAAGAAGGAAAGAAAGAAAACCGGCCTGTTAGTAATCTCTCGGTGAACGGGCCAATTGCTCGGCAGCTCGCCAGCAACCAGACAGCGTTTGCTTCGCGGGGGAGCAATGACCCGACGACTGCACAGTTGCAGTGGTCAGTGTTTCCAGACTGACCAAGGTGCAGACCAATAGGCACAGAAAGAAGACTAAAGTAAGAGAAAAAGAGATGTCTGGAGCGCAGCAGCCCAGTGCCGGGAGATACGCGCCCCGTAATCAAATCTACAGACTCTGCTCTGATTTCTGTTGGTTTGTATGTATTGCCTTTGACTGGCTGAGATGAATTTGGTGTCAGCGTCGCAAGCGACGAAGTCGAATAAGACGCTCATACAAGCGAAAAAAATTGTATAGGCGAATGCCTTTTATCACGATTGCGTTAGAGTGTGTACTGTACGCAACCCAGACTAATTTACTGTACGCAACCCAGACTGTTTCTACATATGTTCTTTGTACATGCCAGATATGTAACCCCAACTCCTGTCTTGGCCCTTGGGCTTACAGTATGAATAAATAAAAAATATACAAACACACACTGTCGACGCTGACAGCAAGAACACAGGAAAGCCTGACATTTACAAGACGTGCTGAGTGGTATGCTGAGTGACAGATCTGTTGCATTGTTACGCAATGCTTAATTCGATATGATTATTTCTGGGTTCACAGGCATAATGTCGTACGACATAGTGGTGTATATGGATGCGTTAGAAAGAAACTGCCAATATCTATGACGTAGAATATTCGTATTAAGTTAGCTTCGTGCTTGATATTCTACGACACCCAATATACATAAATGCGTTTGAAAAGGGGATCTGACGCTCGGTATCAATTTAAAGGAGCCTCTCATATTTTGATTTGGTTCAGCGGTTCTGTGACATATTCATTGAGCATAAACTTTAGAAATGAAATGTCTCCAAGCTTTATGAGCTCATTAATAAATATTCGTGCATGCGTAGACAGAACACTAAACAATCTAGGGCTGACAAGGTCTTGGTAATATGGCTGCGAATTCTACTGCAACTCCAACTGCAACTTCTGAAGGTGTCAGACGTTTATGTTGCGTCTGATATGGTGCTGGTCTTCGTAAATCTCAAAGCACGTGTGTACATAAGGGATATTCTAATTGATTGATATGTAGGGCTCAACGTCCCAAAACCACCATTTGATTATGAGAGACGCAGTAGTGGAGGGCTCCGAAAATTTCCACCACCTGGGGTTTTTAACGTGCACCCAAATCTGAGCACACGGGTCTACAACATTTTCGCCTCCATCGAAAATGCAGTTGCCACAGCCGGGATTTGATCCCTCGACCTGCGAGTCAGCAGCAGAGTACCTTAGCCACTAGGCCACCGCGGCGGGGCGAATGTTCTAATTAGATGCTCACTTAGGCATACCTTCTTGCCGTATCTCTGGAACCATAAGTTTGGTGGACTTAGTAGGTTTGTGTAGTATGTCATGTACTGAGGACTGCATTAACAAATAAGACAATAAGGTGAAGCAATGAATTGATTTAGACTAGAAAAAGTCTTCTTTGAGAACTATGATATCATTAACACTGCCATTATGAGTTCTTTATTAAAAAATAAGGTGGAAGTACCTTTATTAAATTTCGCGCCGAAATCTGCTCCTGTGACGTCACTAGTTTCAAAGTGTATTTGTTGAATTTTGCTGACATTCGCTTGATGAAATGTGAAACTTGGTGTGTTAAGTCTTTGGCCTCATCAAAAGACACTGTGATTCATTTTTACGAATTAAAAGTTACGTAGGCCTTTGTAAACACCGTCAAAATTTGCGATGTCGTGTGCAGGAATTTCGAAGTTGCGTCACTAGCTGAATTTTGTTTTTGCTTGTTTTCTCGCCCCGCAAACGTCCTCCCGTGCCAAATGGGGTGATTCCGGAATTGTGGAAGGGTAATTAACTAATAACACAAAACTCGTTCCTTTCTTTAGAGTCCATTTAAGGTAAAAGGCTCAGATGCCTCATCAGGTGCGAAAAATTGACCATCGGTGGCGCTGAGGTCAGCGTTTTTGAAGCAAAACTTTTTCGTCATGTTGTGAGTTCAGACTATGACGTGATAGTGGCGTCAAACGTCGGCAGAATGTATTTCTTGATCATGACGTGATGGCCTCATCACGTGACATCGTCGCATGATGAAATGTGTGACGGGCTCACAGGCATCGGAAAACCACACGAAGTGCAGAAAACATTGAGAGGAGAGGAAGTCGAATGCGATTGAACGAGAAGAGAATGAACAGGGCTTTCTCATCTAGTTGGTGTAAGCGAAAGCTTGAGAGAACGTGCGTGTTTTTCGAGTTTGGTACCTGGTGGCTGTTTTCAAAATTATACTGTCTTGTCTGCGTTACTTCTTGAAAACTCAGCAAAGGGATCGTGTCCTTTGTTGCGACAGTTATGGCATTGTTAGTAGTACGTACTTAGGGCATATAACTTACTCTTCAAAATTTTCATACATCACGGAAGAAGCAGGGTACTTGAACAGAAGACGCATCTGTTTTCAGTAAAGGTCACGTGCAGGCGCAGGCGTATGTTTTTTTTTTGCTATGGTGTGAGCGAAAACGTGTTCCCATAAAGTACGCCGCTTTTTCCACATCATCGCTCACCAGCTGGTAGATCGGTCTTTGATGGGTAAATTGATTTCTTGTTATACGTTATCTAGAATAAAAACCTACGGCAGATGAAGACTGCAAGCGAAATCGAACAAAAAGAATGGTCCGGTTGTTTTTCCAGTGAGACGATCAGTAATTATACGTACGTAGACTGAATGAGCTGCCTTAATTAGACAGTATTGTACTTTTAGTGCTTATTACTCGCTCATTCAAGCTTTCCTATTATCGACAACCGATTGAAGCACGCGCACTCCGCTTTCTGTTCTTCTTTCGTCTTCATGGGGTTTCGGTATTTTGTTCCAACCAAAACTGCACGTCAATTAACGCTCCTAATAAGTCCCAAACAGATGGTGCGAGTCATTTCTGACATGCTTTGTGCAAAGCACGGTGTGCGGACTCGTTCTTGCGAGGGTTCGTTGTGCAGACATTTCACGCATCACGGCACTCTTTACAGGAAAGAGCCATTATTCCACCGTATTCAATAGAAGCACGTATAATGGAACGCCTATGCGAATTCCAAAACTCTACTTATCTTACTCTTCTACGGAAATGTGAAAAGAAAGAGCGAAAGACAGGGAAGAGTGCGGGTCAATTTTGTTGGAACAAAAAGTCTCTTTAGTGCAATAAACGTCATTAACCTGTTCTCATTCTCAACTATTCATTAACTTTTCATTAACTTTTAGTGCAATAAACATCATTAATCTTTTCTCATTCACCAACTATTCATTAACCACAAGTTGTTAGCTTCGTTAAGTTGCCCGTGTGTCAAAGTATGTAGTTGTGGAAACGGTCGCACTGAGTAAAATACACAAAAAAGACTTGACGGATACAATATAAGGGCAGAATACTCGCGGACAGACACAGTACAAGCTTGGAAGACGCACAAAGGCATAACAAAGACGTGACAGACTACGCAGTACAATAAAAGAAGGCTCACAAACAAGCACACGACAGAGAGCGTGCAAGAATAAAAGAACATAGACAGACGCAGTCATGATAGACACTGTACAAGAAAGGAAGGTACGAGGATGCGGATAGACGCAGTATATTCACAGGAGAGACAGTGTGCAAGAAGAGAATGCAAGCTGACAGGGTGTATTGAAGGGTATGCATTTGTGGGCTTTTCCCACATGGTTTCTGCCACGCGGTACTATATCGACTTCCGACCGAACAGAACTCGTTTGAAGTTGTATTCACCGTGACCTAGTTGTCTTATTGGCTTGCAATTACCGGCATTGTTTAATGCTCGCTCGCTGTGGACTAACTTTGGCTATCGACTTTTATGACAAGATTACTGTCTTCGAACTCTGTCAAATGATTGAGTTATCTACCAAATTTTTATATGGTTGATCCTGCTTACATAACCCGTCTTATCGGCATTTAAGGCTTCACTAAATGAAGTTTGTTTTGACCCTAACCTTCGCATGAGCTAGTAATGAGGGGCTTGGGTGAGATTTACGAAACGCGGAGTGCATGTCGACGTCCAGTGGTCTGTGAGTGTTCATTAGTGTGCGGTGAGAGAGCCGAAGTGCTTGGGAGATGTTCCGTGCCTATATAGGATCATATATCGACGCTTGACGAGATCAGGTCTGTTCACGTCAGTTTTCTTTAACCTTTACTACAGTTAATTACAGTTATCGATGACGAGCTGCGTGAAGCGTGTGCGAGTAAGAATCCCTGAAGATGAACAGCATTAACCCTCACTACACAAGGAGTTTTATGAGACAAGCTTTGTAACTTAACTTGGTAAAGTATACCTGATGTTCGTAGGGTTAGAGAGAATAACTAGCTCGATCGCCATGAAAAGAAAATAAGGATTTCTAGTGAAGTAAGCCCGAATGTGGGACGATGATTTATCGAAGCGAGTGCTTCGTGTTTAGGGGGCCGGATAGCTTTGTCCATACACGTGTGAGCAGCTAACGAATGGACAGCAGCTGCGTACTAGTACGCGAACGCAGAGTTAACTAAGCATGATCAGGATGCCCTTGATTCGATTAGGCGACCTACATTTCGGCGTACAAAGTGGGATGAATTAGTCTGGCCGTCGTCGCCATAACATAAAACGAGCAGGAACACATTCCTGGCGACACTATACGGTGAGTGACTGGTTGTGACCATCTGCGTAAACACAACGTGCCCGCATTCAGGTTGCATGCCGTTATGACGTCAGCAACGCGCACGATGACATCACAGCGATGCACGGTAGTGCATGCAACTTTTGTGTGATTACACTTGCACGATTCTTACCCGTGCCTTTCCTGCTTCTTCAGACACCCCACTTCGCAAATTGTTAAATTTTTTTGTAAGCCTTTGTGTCGTCCTAGCACTCAGTGAGCCCTGATTGTGGTAATTTGCGTGGTATAAAGTCTTACAAGTGCTTCGCATTGAGGAAGTTTGGTTAGCTTATAACGCCGGGAAACTCTGGTATGTGTAGAGTTAAGTATGCAGTAAAAGCGCAGGCTTTGCGCGAGTTGATTTGGTTGAGCAACACCAAAGGAGACGAAGAAATAACTTACGACGACAAGTGCATATTCGGAGCAACGATTGTCCTTGTATGCTCTTTTTTTCTGTGTTAGTGAGGCGCCACTAAATCACCAATATAGTCTACAGTGAAAACTTCGACCCATCAATAAGGTACCCAAATAAGAATACCTGATGGGATATGTGGATAAATTCTGAGAGGAGGGTGCGTTCATGACGTCTGTAGAAGTGCAGAGGCGGCACTGTGCAGCATGCATGACCACAAGGTCGGGCGGTACAGTCTGTAGCATGTGTGGAGCAGGCGTCAGACTTTGAAGGGCTGGTTTGTGTGTTGTCTTGGTTATGTATGCTCTAAGCCGCGTTAATTAGTACCCTTATGCAAGGCGGACGGTTTAATTTTTTGATTGCTCGGTTGGCTGATTCGAAATCTGTGTCTGAGAAGTGTGATTGCGCCTTTCGATGTCACTGGTCTCTGACTGGCAGAACCCGTGCAGGAGGCTTCAGACAGAGGGTTTACCACAAGCAAAGTGCCTAGACAATAAAATCACACACTAAAAGAATACGTTTGAGCAGCGAATATTGTACGCAAGAAATATAAAAGTAACCCTGTTTATCTTGCAGAAGGTAATAAAAAACACACAGTGTGAGCTTTCGTTATGAATGTGCATCGAATGCATATGAAAAGAAAAAAACAAACAAGTAAACACAACTTCATAAATGCAATTTCAAGCACAGGTTGCGGCATTAGTACAATAAAAAAAGCAGATACAATAGAAAACACCACCGCTTAACTTCAGGATGTTGTGCGTAATCTCATTGCGAACAGAATGACTGAGCAAGCACTGGTTGCAAAGACACATTTCTACCAAAGCGGCTTTGCTCAGACCCGCCACGGCATGTTGGAAACAATGACGCCGGCGACAAGAGCGCAGTAATTAATCCCGCTGCAAATGGCAGCTAGAAACACTCGCCCCTTGTCTGCATTCGTGTCGCAGTCGAACAGGTCGACGGGCGAAAAGGATGCCGTCGTTCTTTTTTTTCCCCTTTTGTGCGGATATAACGCGCTCCTAATTACCAAGCTAATAAGGGGCTTGCGTGCGCGGGCTAAACAGGTCTGCACGGGAGCTTGCCTGCGCACAAAGCGTATAAAGCGCCGTGGTAGAGGTTGCTCGACGGGATAATGGGACCGGCGCCCGCTCACTATTTTGTGAAGCTCTGCTAAGTAGACGTGAATGAAGACGCAAACGCCAGCACGACGCTTAAACGACGTGCTCGTTTTACCTGTCACGTTCATGGAATGTTCGTTCACCTTTTGCGACCCATTCAATACTGCAAGGTGAGGGCTTTCTTTGTGACGCGGATGCCGTGTCTTGTTTTTTTTTTTGTATGAAGGTTGTTGAGGCTTCCCCTAGGGGGGGGGGGGTGCTTTCTCAGGTGTCTACAAGAAATAAAAAATCTCTGAAAAAAGACTTCGGCGTGCGGAATTGAACGTGGGACTTCCGTGTCGTGAATGCGCGGCGTTATCCACTGAGCCACGGAAAAGCACCGCCTTGAACGTTCAAACGGCAAGCTATTCATATCTACCACTTGCCGCTGTTGGCAGGCATCTGGAGGGGGGGGGGGGGGGGCTATCGTGTTTTCAGCATTATCGGCAAGATGGCGCAGTGAGCGCGCGGTAGCTCTCATCTCTTACGCGTACTTTGGTCCGCGTAGAGAATAAGAGGGTGTAAGGTCGATCGCGTGCCGTTATCCTGCCGTGGGAAGAATCGTACGTCTTGGCTAGCCTTTGAGTTTCGTCAGGACGATTCTGTTGTAGTTACCGGGCGCACAAAGGTCACTGTGATTGTTGCACAGCCTCCGTTTGCGAGAAGGGCGCGCTTTTCAGACACAGCGAAGTAACAACTCAGACGCTTATTCGTGTTAATCTGTTCCTGTGAGTACGTTTTGTGCGTCCTTTGTGCGTGAGTAACGCTGGGCACTTTTCGATCTGCCAGCCATTCTGCGCGTGTACTTCCAATTTGTTACTATCGCGTTCATTGCTTCGCTTTTGCGGCAAAGCTGTGACTTTTTTTGCATACGCAGAAAATCCACCCTATTCAATATGCTGTTTTAGATTATGTTCAAAGCAACTAGAACGAAAGAGAAAGAGATTGAAAATATTGTAAGAAGTTTTGTCCATAAATGCAGTTTGCAGGAAACAGCCAGACAAAAAACTCGAGAGAGAGATTCCTGAAACTATACTTTCTTTTTTAAATATCATTTTTATACGTAAAAAAGGTAGCTTTCTCAGAGATATGGCAACAACGCCTTAATTTCATAATTTATTTTAGAATTTGCTACCGAGCTTTTTGGACCAAAAGTGTTTAGATTTGGTTTTTCTGTGAGAAGTCCTTCTTTGTATGTATGTATGTATGTATGTATGTATGTATGTATGTATGTATGTATGTATGTATGTATGTATGTATGTATGTATGTATGTATGTATGTATGTATGTATGTATGTATGTATGTATGTATGTATGTATGTATGTATGTATGTATGTATGTATGTATGTATGTATGTATGTATGTAGTGGTATGTATGTATGTATGTATGTATGTATGTATGTATGTATGTATGTAGTATGTATGTATGTATGTATGTATGTATGTATGTATGTATGTATGTATGTATGTATGTATGTATGTATTTATGTATGTATGTGTATGTATGTATGTATGTATGTATGTATGTATGTATGTATGTATGTATGTATGTATGTACGTACGTATGTATGTATGTATGTATACGTACGTACGAGCCACTCGATAGATCATTCTATCAATGTATGTAGTTTCGTACAGTTCCATGCTTTCTGAAGTGTTGATAAATGTATTGTTGATAAATGCCCATGTACCTTTGAAAGAGACCTCGTCTCTCTTCGAAAATCATTGGAGGCATTTTAATAGGTATTTTGCTTTTTTGAAAACACCCAGTTCGCGTAATCGCTGCTTCTGCCATACTAAACGAGTGTAGAAGAACACGCGCAGACAAGAGTACTAGTTTTTAATAAATGACGATGCTATCTTCGTCGATTTGGAGGGGCAACTGAGAGATGCTTCAGTGCAACGCGCTGTCTGTTCGAGCAACGATAATATCAGTCGATATTTTACACGCTTCAAGTAGAACACACGGCTTTACGAAACAGGGACGAGTTGGTTGCTACGTTCGAGAGAATTGGCCGCGGTTCCAGCTGCGCCCTAAACAACGCATCGCTTATGTATTGAAAGCTAAATTCAAAATGCAAGTGGGGCTTGTTGGAGAATGAATGAATTTGAGCGCACTGCAGTTCGCCACGTGTCGGTGGGCTTCAAAGAGTTCCACCGAAAAGTTTCTCCCGAGAAGTACTTCGTCTATAAACTCTCCCGTGCTTCGTTTCACGCTTGGCGTATCTCGGTACTAGTGGATTATTTAGATACAATGTTCGGAGGTTCAAAAAAAAAAAAAGAAAGAAAAAGTAAAGCTGGACGCTTTGTTTACTGGGGAAGAAACTTTAGCTCTCGATCGCGGCTCTCTGTGGCAATCTTGAATGCTTCAAGCGTTGTCGTGATATGATTTTCATCTCCGTAATACTCATATTTTGAATACGCTTATGTCGGACTGTACAGAGACAGACATCGTGGATGTAGATGCTCATTGGAGCAAAAGGTCTGGATAGAATGATTCCACAAAGTTTACAGGACATTTCTGAAGAGGTTGCTTGTTTCCCTCAAGTGAGTCAGGTCGATTGATCTTTTTTTATTTTTTTATTTACATCCTAAATAGAGCCCATAGGCTCTGGAGAAAGTTCTCGTTGGAGTATACTTTTGCTACTTTTGAAAGCCCGTAATAGAAGGTTAGGTGGGCAGATGAGGTTAAGAAGTTTGCAGGTATAAATTGCCAGCAGCAAGCACAGGACCGAATTGACTGGCGGAACATGGGAGAGGCCTTTGTCCTACACGTGAAAGTAGACGTGAAAGCTACGTAACTGCAGGGGCTTTTCATTACCGTAGAGAATTAAGGTGTGAAGAAATTAGCCGTTTTTTTTCTATTTTAAGATGGAAGAACAGCTTTTTGCATGGCAACCAGAAGTGAGAGAGCCAGCGACGTGCGAAATCAAAACGCCAAAAACATAGTGAAATATAATGTTAAAGACGGAAACTTTGGGTGCTGTTCAGGAACAAACTAAATGTCATTTAAACACGTATATGAGTTTCAATTCGCAAATGGAACGAAAACTTAATAAGGGGATTCCGTGTAACAAAAAAAGTGAAGGCGATTTTATTCAGTGGCACGTGCGAGCTGGTCCAGAAATTTTTTCGTAGAGAACGACGAGTCTTGATTTGATTTTGAGAAAGATCGATACAGATTGAATTTTCTGCTCTGGAACCCCACTCGCCCATTAAATTTTCGAGTTAGTCCCCACCTGCATATTACAAAAACTGATTGCCCAACTCTGCCTCCATCTGGATTGCCGTATTAGCTTGGAGCCGCAGCAGAACATATTTAGAAGTCAGCATAAAGCCCAGAGTGGTTCGAATATTGAAAAACAACAGAGGCGTACGTGCTCGGACAGGTTAGACAAGAATTATGAGTAAAAAAAAAATGGCAGCATATCCACGGGGTGAATGATGGAGAGTGGGGCGAAGCGTCCGTCCGTCCATTCGTTCTTGCTTCCATCCGTCCATGCGTCCGTCTGTGTGACCATCCGTACGTACGTCCGCCCGTCCGTGCGTGCGTCTGTTCGTGCTTCCTTACGTCCACCCGTGCGTCCACCCCTGCGTTCGTCCATGCATCCACCCCTGCATCCGTCCATGCGTCCATCCGTCCATGCAGCCATCCACGCGTCTGTCCATGCATCTGTCTGTGTGTCCGTTCGTCCATCTAGTCAACACTTCAAGTACCACCATCTCGCATCTTTTCATCATATATTCTGCCCATCCAGCGGACATTCCAAAGACTAAACGAGAGGTGGCACACGCATGCTTTTTTCACGAAGCGCACACGCATGCGCTTCGTGTCTACTTCCACCTTTTACCACCTCGAGTTCATTGTATATACTAGCTCACTGCATTCATGGCACTGCGGCCCAACGCTCGCTAAACCTTTCTAAAACCAAGGAGGTTAAGCCCAGCGAGTATGACCTAGCAACCTTTTCTTGTCAATAGTGCTCAACGTACATGCCATTGGCTACTAATGGAGAATGAGAGACAGGGAATTCGGCTTTCAGTTAACGCGCACGCTGTGAATTTTTTATTGTTCACAACGCACAGGAGAAATCTCCCATTGGCACCACCTTGCAGATCAAAACGTAAGACATGTTACGCACTACTACGAGAGACGAACGGGTGCCGCGTTAAGGAGCTTCGCCACTAAATACAGCAGAACGTGTTGGTACTTAGCTGTCTGATAAGACGGCTGCATATTATAGCTTTTTGTATTTTCCCCCTGTCCTACTGCTTAGCATTGTTCATTGATTCATTTTGCTCCATTGTGTATACTTTGTTTTTTGTATCTTTCTTTACTTTCTTTTATAAACATGTTTAGTACAATTCCTATTTACGACTAGTGCTACTGCTGCTACAAACAGTATGTTTTACCATAATCTGCCCTAAACAGAAGGTCCCGATACAATCTTCGACTTTAGGACCTCCTTATGTATACTAACACATTTGTACATTCCTGTATTTGTATCGATAGAAACGCTGATTGTTGATTGATCGACATATCTGACGCTTGAGTGCGC
Source organism: Rhipicephalus microplus (assembly GCF_013339725.1). Classification (NCBI taxonomy): domain Eukaryota; kingdom Metazoa; phylum Arthropoda; class Arachnida; order Ixodida; family Ixodidae; genus Rhipicephalus; species Rhipicephalus microplus. The sequence continues at coordinate 40,705 of NW_023613643.1, forward strand.
AACGAACGAAGATAAATTTGAAAGACACGCACAGTGCTTTCAATGTACTCCTCGTTCTTTGCACCGTGAAACATCGACTGACGCTGAATAAGCTAACCTCACGCTCATACTTGTAGGATTATACATAGCACGGGCCGCATAAGAAGTGTAAAGAGCTGTTTAAATCTGGCTCTATATTTCCTGAATGCCAAAGTGGCATCTACTTTGGCCTGACGTCTTGGAAACGAGAGCAGCACTCCAAATCATCTACTGGTGTTTTTCTTGACATCGCATCTTTATCAGGGACAACTTGCCATTCTCTGACATGAGATTGGAGGGGCATTCATAATGTTCTAATTACTGGCCGGAAAAAAGAGGGACAAGGAAACGTAACTCAAGCCGAAGATTATTCTTTCTGTACAAACACCTCTCTCGAGGTCAATCACTTCTGCTAACAATGCATTAGCTGCCGCAAGTCATTCTAAAAAAATCCAGCCTCTTGGTACCAATCCTCAAGCCTGAAAAATTGCTACTTGACCTCGCATCATACCGACCTATTGCGCTGTCTAGCTGCGTGGGAAAAGTAAAGGGAAGAATGGTCCTCACACGCTCGAGTGGTACCTAGAGCGCTGCAAATATACATACATAGGTTATGGCTGGTTCTCTGACGAAGACGTTCTTTTATAGACAATGTCATGGACTTTGTGACGTCTTTGCAACAACAGAAATCTCTCAAGCACGTACCCGTTGCTATGTTCCTCGACGTGGAAGGGGCCTACGACAACGCAATACACGATGTCAGTCCCGAAGCCTTGAAAAATATTGGGATCCTTCTTCATGCACACTGCAGAAGGTCGCACCATAGACCATTACACCTGTCGTGGCGTCCGACAGGGTGGGGTTTTCAGCCGTACTTTGTTTACCCTCACGATTATTAGACTTGCCAGAGTTCTGCCTCGATCAACCAGCCTATCTGTGTACGCTGATGACATCTGCATATGGGCTTCAGCAGTGACGCGACACCAGGTACGCCCCACCGCGGTAGTCTAGTGTCTAAGGTACTCGGCTGCTGACCTGCAGGTCGCGGGTCGAATCTCGGCTGCGGCGGCTGCATTTTTCGATGCAGGTGAAAATGCTGTAGGCCCGTGTGCTTAGATTTGAGTGCACGTTAAAGAACCCCAGGTGGTTGAAATTTCCGTAGCCCTCCACTACGGCGTCTCTTATAATCATATGGTGGTTTCAGGACGTTAATTAAACCTCAAATATCAATCAATCAATCCCAGGTACGTGTAAGGCTCCAAAAAGCAGCGACAACAACGTCGAAATGTCTCCGTGCTCGAGGGCTGAGAATTTCCCCGAGAAATGCGCCTTAGTAACCTTCACTCGCAATGCGATGTCCTGGTATCCTGTTTCCATCGAGAATGTCAGAATTTCGTATACGAGATGCCATCAATTCCTGCGCATCATTATTGACAGAGATCGTTCGTGGAGTGCTCACATCGTGCACTTGAAGAGAGGCTTAGCTCTATCGCCCATGTAATGAAATTCTCGCTGGTAAAACTTGGGGAACATCCGTATCAGCCACGCTTGAACTGTACAGAGCGCTCTTCTTGGGGTGTTTTTTGGTATAGCGTACCCATGCTTTCAAATTCCGCATAAACCCAACATCTGGGTCCTGCAAAGCATTCAAAAGCCAAGTTCTTCGCGCATACTTAGGATTACCCAGGTATGCTAACGTGATCGCAACTATTGCAATTGTCAAAGACCACCCGATTACGACCTTTATAACTGTCGACACGCTCCGGGCGAATATTCGCCATATATCCAGACTGCCGAACCACCACCTTGCTAGCCCGTCACTGGAAAGACCGAAGACAGAGTTCTCCATAGTGGTGGCGGCTAACAGCATTCCATTTCTTGGAGATTCTCACCCGCAACCATACCGCTATACCCGGAGTGGTGCCGGCAAACACGTTGAAGTGCCGGGGATAACCAAAAATGCTAGCCTGTCATCTGCAGACATCTAGCAGATCTCATTGGACGCTTTGCATATATCATATGAAAAACGAACTCATATTTATACGGACGGTTCAGTCTCAGGAAGTTCGACGGGCGCTTTTGTGATTATATCTCGGTAATTCACCGTCAAGTTCAAGACTTCACACGTCACAAAATCTACGGGCTCCGAGATCGCTGCCCTTCTGGCCACAATTAGATTTGTTATGTGAGAATCCCCTGCTAAGTGGGCTATCTTATGGGACTCCAAGGCGGCCCTTCAATGTATGCGAAGTCTACGACGCGGGACTACTATCAGAAGGCATCTCGAATGATTGAAATCTGTCATTGCGCCACTAAAAATGACATGGCATAATCTTTCAATGGCTGCCTGGTCACTGTGGGATTGGTGGTAACCACCTCGCCGACATCGCTGCCCGTTGTGCTCACGATGGAGCACACACACTGCTCATATTACTGTCAAGGTCGATGCCACAACAGAACTTCGCCACATCGCGCATAATACCACACTTAAGCATTGAAATCTTCCCACTGAACTCCACTCGACGCCCACAGAACCTCGCTTCATTACTCCATTACAGCTGCTATCAAAGACTTCGCGACGGGACGCTACACTGATGTGTTGGTTGTGGGTCGGCGTTGCCTTCACGAATCCATTATGTTATCGCATGGGTATGTCTGACTCCCCCGAATGTGGTAACTGCCATTGTCTAGAAACTCTCGAACATGTCCTGTTCCATTGTCCAGAATTCGAAGAAGATCGCCGGATTCACCTGCGGGCCTTAAGGAGGCTGGATGACCGACCCTTTACTCTGGAGAAGATCTTAGGAGCGTGGCCTTCAAATACTTCAGCCCAGAAGGCCTCACGAGCCCTTCTACAATTCCTGAGGGCAACATTACGGTACGACCGCCAGTGAAACCTGAACTATGTGTGCGGGTGTGTGTGTATGTGCAAGTGAATCTCCTCCCCTCTCTCTCTTTTTCTCTCTCATTATGCTTTTCCCCGTGTAGGGTAGCAAACTGGACTTAGTCTAGTTAACCTCCCTACATTTCTGATATTTTTCTTCTCTCTCTTTCTCTCATCACATTGAGAGTTCTCAAAGCGTCTGACTTGTGCGATGTCTTTTTCGTCGTCCCACTTCCGTACCCACGCAGCGCTTCATGTCAGAAAAGGGGAAGTAGACTATCTGTGCCCCGTCGCGTTAATATGGCTGGAAAGGCAAAATGTTGTGGCCTAAAGGAGGCTGCACGCGTCACCATCAGCTGTGCTGAGTTAGCCACACCTCTTCCGATGGCTGCTGCCATTCTTGCATTCGTGCTGTAGTGGTGTCGTGCGGTAATATGAAAGAGGAAAAAATTTATACTATACGCTAAATCTGGTCGGATGCACATTCATTTTCAAACCAGTCATGTGCGCCTTAGTGGGCGTGTCGCGCTGATATTATGACTTGGTAACGCTCCTCGAATCATACTCTTCTTATGAAACTTTTTTCTTGACATGAACATCAAGAGTCACCCATGTTGCTCTTTCAAGGATTTCCGGTCAAGCAGTTACTTCCGGTTTTCACTATATTCAGACGAAGTATTTTAAAAGATAAAGGCATTGTGAAATCGATGCTTCTAGTACATGTTAGGACTTTATTGAGTAACATGTGGTCAGGAAGTTTGAAAGTGAGTTTCGCTGGTGACACGTTCGCATCCGCGTGCATTTCGTGCGAACTTACGCTGGTAAGGCTTTTGTTTTTCGCATTGTCATCCTCGTTTCCGATTTGTTGGAAGATGGTAATTTTGGCACGTCTCGTAAAAAATTTTGGCTTTTATTTTTATTTATATATAAAAAATAGGAGAGGTAGGTTGAATTTTTTCGCGGTACCCGTGGTTCATAATAAGATTCACGTCCTACATGCCACGTTAAATCCGAATGAAGTTTTCCTTGCAGGAGTATATAACGTAGTGTTCGAAGTAGTCAGCTACATCGCTTAGCTTGCAGTAACCACTAACCACGTCTTGCAATTAAACCGGCGAACCTGCGTGTCTTGTGAGCTTGCTTTGATACATGAAAGGTAGGCAACTTCGACTAAAATCTGTCTGGTTCGTTATATCGGTAGAAAAAGACACTTTCCCGCCCATATTTACTAGAAAGAAAGGCTAGCCCATGTTAATATAAAAGAGAAAACAAAACCAAATTGAATGTGTACGTGTTGTAGACGTAAACTTATCAATTCGCCGAACTTTTGACGTGAAATAGAGTAATATTACTTTTTATGTCTTTTTATAGGAATAAAGTATTTGGTCAGGCTTGCGTCGGGTTGCACTAAAGTCCACAAAGAAAGCTTGACATTATTTATACGCGAAAGATTGTTTATGTATATGGGGCTTCTGAAAAAAAAATGAAATTCCTTTCATTTTTTCTAGTTTTTATTTGTCGTAATTTTATTCAATATTTGTATCATGATGATGCGAAAGTCAGCTCTAACGTAACCAACTTTTCCACGTTAGTCACGTATAAATATTAAAATATAGCGAGAACTCTTTGCGTTTGCGGTCTCACTCTCTTATTCCTTCCATTCTCATCTTCTCCATTTCGTGAAGCAGCGGTGCTATAAAAGGCGCCGCGAAATCTCTAGGCCAGTCGTTTATTGTGCTTCCTTGTTATCCGGTTTTATGGTAGTTAATGTATGGTTGAACATGTAAGCACCGGAAGCATGTTTCGTTCAGTTCAATTTATTAAGGCGAAAGCGCAGATGCATCATCAAATGCGAAATCGGAACGTCGGCGCCCCGCGTCGGCGGTGCCTCGCTGCCCGCGGCGTCGGATACAAGCGAAGGAATAAAGATCAACATGAAGGATTGCCACTATATCATCGCTCATAAACATCACCAATAAAGCATCACCACTACAGCATAAACAATGAAGCATATTTGTCGAAATCAAGAAGAACAAATCGACATGAACATGGCGCTTAACGTGTAGAAAAAAAAATAACCAGTCGTAATTAGGAGTAACCGACTGGATTCCAAGAGAAGGTGAACGCGTGAGGGGGAGACAGAAAATTAGGTGGGCTGTATGAAATCATGAAGTTTTTCAGGTGGGAGCAGAAAGCACATGACCAGGTTTAGTGGCGGAACATGCGAGATACTTTTGTTTTGCAGTGGGCGTAGTCAGGCTGACGAAGATGATACTGTTCTAGAATGCACTATAGGGGCTTTGGGCCGCAATGATTGTCCAAAATTCTTGTAGTTATATGTAAGTAATGACGCACAGATCTAATAGGGTAAATACTGTAGAATTTCGGGACGCCCTTTCTCCTCCAACCCTAATTTTGAGGGAAGTTGCAAACCCCACCTGTCCCTTGTGTGGCCGCATTCAGGCATGACCTAAATAAAGGCGTCTGCTATGTCGCCTTTCGGAGTTTCGAGTAGTCATCATGAGATACCGTGTTGATGTGAAGAAAATAAGTGTGCACAGAAAAGGTTCAAAGAAACATTTTCATATGATCGCGTGCCCCATATGCAAATTGTAATGACCGTATCAAAACATCGACCGTGTCGCGTTTGTTTTATTGATACCGCAACGTTGCAACTACAGGCAGCCGCCAACCCCCCTATTTTCGGCCTGCGACAATAAAAAAAGGAATGAAAGGCATAAAAAATTGCCCGCAGCTTCCCTCGGGGGAACACTGAGGAGGATGCGGAGCATATAATTGGTTAACGGGGTGTTAAAGTGCGACTTACTTGGGTCGATGGCTAAATTTGTTAACGTGGTTGTGAAATGGGGTGTTAATTGCGACTTACTTGGGTCGCTGGCTAAATTGGTTAACGTGGTTGTAGAGGGGTGTTAAATGAGTGAACACGTACGACACGTATGCGAAAGGGCGGTGTTTATTATTGCGACGAACTTTGAGCACGATGGCTTTTAGATGCCACTTTGGCCGGCGCGGTCGAAGGGACGTCGATCATTGCGACCTCGGACCTCGACGCGCCGTAAAACCAACCGACGAGCGGCAACTGAGCCGAGCGACACCGACCTTGAGTATATATACAGCGCGACGGCGCATGCACTGTCAGCTGTCGAATGTTCGAGAAGGGGGAGAAGCGCGACGGCGCATGCGCGCGCGTCAGCTGCCGATGTTCTCGAAGCGCGACGCGCGCTGCGCGCGCGTCAGCTACCGATGTTCTCGAAGCGTGACGGCGCATGCGCGCTACATTATACAGCTAGCGAATGTTCGTGAAGAGGAGAAGCGCACGCCGGTGTGTAGAGTAGGAAGGGTGCACAGATGGTGGAGGAGTGACGCGCGCGCGGTGTGTATAGGAGGAGGGGATGCCACAGATGGTGGAAGAAGGAGGAGGAAGCTTGCGACGGCGCCGCACTACAAGCCTCGAGTATCAGATGCTCCGCATCTAAAAACCACGAACTTTATATAATAGGCTCCTTGTAGATAGATTCGGGTGTTCACGACTTTGTTGCCGGCGAAAACCATAGAAAAACAATTATGAAAAAGAAAATAAGGTTCTAAGATTTAACGTGGAGATGGTGCAGATACGATGCCCTTTGACTTTCACATCACTGATGCAACAGTTTTGAGCATGAAGACAGCATTAACTTTTGATCGTTCACCGTTTACGAGGTCTTTTATTATGTTCTCGCTGACACGAATCAATGTTTTGTGTGAAAGTTCAATAGATCTTACTATGGTTTCCCAGGAACAGTAAATCAGTGTAACAAACCCAAGAAAGCAGAGACATTAGTGCACGTAGTGTCTTCATATAAGCTTCTTGCTTACGCTAAGAAAGTAGGCGTCGCAATCACTCGTTGTCATTTTTTTTCTTGTGGCGCGTGAAATTTGATATAAGAACAGTCGCTACAACTAAGAAAAAGAGATTATTCAATAAGTGCAGTCCCCTGTCACGTTCTTATCACCTTATGGCGCATTTACATTGCAACATGTATAATGGTTGCTCAACAATTTTTTCCTTTGCTCTCTTTTACTTTAAAAGCATAGTGATGTGAAGCCATCGCGGAGGCCGCAGTATTGTGCATATGCAAACGCTCGACATTGTATTTCAGCAAAACAATTGCCGAGATGTACTTTCGCACCCAGGCGCGAAAATGCCCTCAGCTCACTGGAGGTATTTTCTGCGCGCATTTCGTCGATGTATGTTGCCTAGACGACAATAAAGCGAGATGTGAAATTATTATCTAAAGTTTGGCAGTAAAACCAAGGCATTACGCAAGTGGCTGTCGCAGTGTCAGCGTGAATATGGAATGCACGCTGATGTATAATTCCAATTCCGTACTTTGACGCGGGAAATCTGCTCCGAAAAAATTGATTGATATGTGGGGTTTAACGTTCCCAACTACCACATGATTATGAAAGACGTGGTAATAGAGGGCTCCAGAAATTTCGATCACCTGGGGTATTTAACGTGCACCCAAATCTGAGCACACGGGCCTACAACATTTCCGCCTCCATCGGAAATGTAGCCGCCGCAGCCGCGATTCGATCCCGCGACCTGCGGGTCAGCAGCCGAGTACTTTAGCCACTAGACCACCGCGGCGGGGCTGCTTCGAAAAAAGTGCGAGTAAAATAAATATGCAGCATCAGCGAAGTGTGCGTTTGGTTGGCAAGCTTGAGGATGGAGTCCGCCGTGGTGGAGCAGTGGTTGAGGTATCGGCTGCTGACCCGGAAGACGCAGGATCGATTCCGACTGCAGTGGTCGAATTTCGGTGGACGCTGAGTTCGAATCCCGTGCACTGCGCGAGTATAGTGCACGCTCAAGAACACCACATAGTCGATTCCGAAGCCATGCACTACGGCCTCTCTGATGATCATATCCTGGTTTTGGGACGTCAAATCCCACATATTGTTATTATAGTTGCGGGCTTGCATTAGTGCGCCGAGCAGCGGCAACAACAGCATGACAACGTAAAGGTGCAAGCGTTTACATAAGCTCTTGCTCATGGACATCCGTGCTCAGCTGACTTCTTCACAATACTCAGCGATGTTACTGTACGATGCCACACCATCGTATTACGGCCGCCACCACGAAGCACAGTTCTCGCCTGGAGCGCTCGTGGTCCCGTGGTCACCCTCTCGTCACGTGGGAGCGGGACTTTCGCAGAAGCTCTTTTCTAGATGCACGCTCGCGACGGTTGTCTGGTGGTTATGGCGCTCGGTTTCTGATCCGCAGGTCGCGGGATCGAGTCCCAGCCGTGGCGGCCGCAGTTTCGGTGGAAGCGAGAATGTTCGAGGCCCGCGTATACTTAGATTTAGGTGCGCATTAAGTGACCTCAGGTGGTCGAAACTCCACTGCTGCTTCTCTAAACCATATAGTACTTTGGAACGGTATATCTCCTGGGAATATGACGTGTCGAGAAAGTAATAATATCAATGAATGCCCCAGAATTATTATTATTATTATATTATTATTATTATATTATTATTATTATTATTATTATT
>NW_023613644.1:0-76784 GCF_013339725.1 Rhipicephalus microplus
CATTCTATTGCCATCGCCACTTACAAAATGGCCGCCCCCTACGTGCGTCGGCATGGCGCGTCGGTCATTTCTGCCTATGTGTTTCCCATGCGCGGCACTTCATACGTTTGCTGAGGAGTTCGTCATCTTGTAGTACATTAGCATCGACGGCATGGTAGGGCCGACTCCAAAAACTCGACCACAATGCTGCTTCTAAAAGAAAAGTCGTCGCGTGTGTCGGAACGGACAGAAATCGGGCCACATCGCGGTCATTCGAAGTTCCCGAACGTGCGTGCGGGACTGGCGGAAACAAAAGCAGAATTGTCAACAGCAAGATTCACGCAAAGGCTTCAGTGGGACCACAGCAGGGTCTGTTTCCATAAATTGAAGAGCTGCTCGGCGAGTATGTGATTAAGCAGTGAGCGGCACAGCGGCCCGTGACGACAGAACTGCTCCAAGTGCAGGCTATGCAGTTAGCCTTAGAAAAAGGGCTAATGCAGAGCCATTTTAAAGCGAGCAGGTGCTGGCTACGAACTTTATGAAGAGAAAAGGCTTTTCCCTCCGAAGGCGAACGGGCATATGCCGGAAGTTGCCGGAGGAGTACAAGAAAAGCTTCAGAGTCTTCAGAGGTTCCTCCTAAACTGGCGGCACAACAACGGCTACCTGTTTGGGCAAATCGGGAATGCCGATCACACGCCTCTTTACTTCGACATGCCGGCACTACAACCGTCTAGGGAGAAGGGGGCGAAGCAAGTTTGTGTACTGACATCGGGCCACGGTAAAACTAGAGTGACAGCAATGCTCTGTTGCACGTCAGATAGGCATAAGCTTCCCCGTACTTCATATTAAATGGAAGACGCTCTCAAAAAGAGTCGTTTTCGCGAGTGGTGTGATCAAGCGGGCCAACGAGAAAAAAGGGTGCGCGTTGCAACCGATGTCTTAGTGTTTTTTTTTTTGTGGAAACCGAGCGCGCGTTACAATCAAGGGCGCGGTAGAATAGAGTAAACACGGTAAACGAGCGGAGGGCTCACCATGCAGAGATGCATGTGCATGGAGAAGTTTTATGCACAAATTACAGGACATTCGTCATTAATTAAAGTAGTCAATACATGTCTGTACACGTTGGCCTTGCAACGAGTCAACAAGTTTTGCGTGCAGTTTGCAAAGCATTTGTACTTCGGCTTCAGTATTCTCCTGGCAAAAGAAGTTGCGCGCGGCAATGTCCAGTGCTGACACTCTTCGAAGACAACTGTGTTTCCACTGTTACCATCTGCGCTGCAGCCGGAGCGTGGCCAGCACATGATGAGAATGGAGGAGCGTCTCCACCTGGAGAAAAGCAGATCGGCATTCGAGAGAGAAACACTCCGCGGCAGCTTTTTTTTTCTCTCTTCATGCGCGGTGTTGAAAGGAGAAGAGTCTCTACATAGCAGGAACGAAAAACAGAGAAGCGTGACACAGGCGCGTTGCAGATCGGCATGAGAGAGCCAACTCTCTGCGACAGCATTTTTTCCCCTCTTTCTCTTCATGCGCAGTGTTAAGAGGAGAAGGGTCTCTACGTGGCAGGGGACGGAAAAAGCCGAAGCGGGGCACAGGAATGTCGCAGATTGGCATTTGGCAAACAATTCCACCGCATTCTTTTCTTTCCTTTTCTTCATTTTCTTCTTCAAGCACAGCGATGAGGTGTCTGAAGTGCCACCGCAGGATTGGGCGGGGTGCTGAGAGCATTTTCGGAGCGCGGTATAGCTTTGATAGGACCAATGCGTCAGTTCGAATTAAGCTTGTTGGAATTAATGAGATTCGACTGTATTTACTATAGTCTGTGAAGTCCGAGTGAACTGTCCTAAGCTAGCAGACGATGTAGGCGGCATCGTGTGTTTGATGGGCAGTGACTAGCAATAGCCGTTTAAAACAGACATTCAGTATTTTGTTCATTTATCGCCCTATTTCGTGTCCGCTGCGGCTCTCTCTACTTTGAGCTACAGTTCACCCTGCCTTGTGTTAGCCGATTTCTTACTTTTTTAAAAATCTAACATGCACCCAATTTCGCAGTGTGAAGAAAAATGCACCTTTGTTTATTGTGATGAGATTTCTATAGCGACATGCCTCTTTGTTGGCTATCACAGAAAAATGTAAACAGCAAATGGTGCGACCATCTAGTGCGACCTTTATTTTTCTATCAGTTTCATCTTGTTGTGCTCTGCTTACAATGCATTGATTAAAAACATGTCCAAGCTTCTTTTTGAATTCCACATATTTTATCGTTTTTCACCTGTAGAAGCTATTCCTGGTCAACATTCAGGCAAAGACATTGTAACCTCGAAGAAACGTGTATTGGAATTTGAGCACTGTACAAAGTAATTATACTATTTCATAGCTAGAATCAATATTTATTAAGGGTTATAACAGTGTTGTATTTGATTTCATAACAGCGAAACTGCATTCAGAGAAGGACTCTGAAAGGTTCTCACACTGAGTGTGAGAGGGCTGATGTGGAAACCATTTTAGGTCGAGTGAGTTGAAGTTAGCGTAAAAAAACAATGAAATGTTGTGATGCCCAAAAATTCAAGTTGTTGTTTTCAGTGTCCTCTTCTTGCAGATTTTTATCATGAAAACATTTCGATGTGCTGTTGCGTTTACCCCATCTATGCTTCTTGCATTTATTTACAGCGCAAGCACCTCCTGCAGATTGGGGGACGTGGCCTCCGAGAAATTGGTGTGAATGCCATGAAGGCTGTATTGGCACATGACGTGCAAGTGCTGTACAGCCTTCATGGCAGAAAAGGGAAAAGGGCCTTTGTGAACCTGAGGCTCTGTAGATTAGTGACAGGTTAGACTTGTTCATTGTTTTATGTGTGTGTACCCTTGTGTATTCTCTGTACTGCAGTGCTTCATGTGTACTTGGTATTTCTGTCTTGTATGCAGATGTCATCTGCCAAAAAGCAGGGTGCGACCAGGCGGAGGCCCTCAACTTTATTAAGAGGTGGCTGCCAGGGTCTGGTGATCGCTGTGGGGGCAGGAAGCGGCGCTTCAGAGAAGCATTTGCTTGTGGAGCAGCCCGATGATCCCCACTCTCAGAGTGCAGATTATCGGCTGCTCGCGGCAGCTGGCTTCCTGCCCAGCCACAGCAGCCAGGGCCTTGACAGCACCACTGTCACTGTGCCCCAACGCAACCTGACCTGCAGTAGAGCGGGCCTTTTTTAGTTGTGTATATATATTTTTCAATGTATACATTTTTTGTTGTACCAAATAAATAAATAAAAAAACAAAGAATAAATAGTCTGCAGACTGTCGGTGGTGCACTGTTCGGCTAGCTTATGCTGATTCGGAAGCACCATCACTATGTTTTAGTTACAAAAAAATGCTCAAAACTATGAATATTCTCGATTACCATGTGGGGGACATATGTGGGGATTGCAAGTGGGGGACATACGCTTTCAACATTTACTTCCTAACGACTTTTTTCGATCTGCTGTACCAAATACCAGTACCAAATAAAGCACTCTCTATTGCAAAAGATAAATTGGTAAAAAAATAAACTACACTTCTAGTGTTAGCAAAGGGAATGAGGTAAAAAGATGAAATAGATCGAGTAACTGCTTTCAGTTCTCAGCATTCAATTTTCTGTTGCCCAAGTATACAGGGCTGCAAAGCTACAAGAGCGGGTCATCGAGGCATATTGTTTAAATCTTCCGGTAAGAAAAATTCCCTACTAATAATGGTTACATAATGGCAAGCCAATCAGTAGCCAATATTCGTCGTGCAGGAAACATCGGTGTAATAACGGCATTTGATTGGCTGCAATGTGGCCCTGGATTGGTCCAATGTCGGTCGTACATCCGTAGCCAATATTCGTCGTGCAGCAAACATCGGCGTAAAAATGGCATGTGATTGGCTGAAATATGGCCCAATGTTGCCGAACATTGGCAGCTTTGTCGGCAATACGATGGGCCTTCGTCGGCCCAATGTTGGTTGCATACTGGCTAAAACATCGGCAAAACGTCGGCCCATCATTGGCTTGAACGTCGGCCCGACATAGGAAGAAGTTGCACTTCCGACGTCGGCCCGACGTCGGTGCCGATGTTAGCCGATGTTGGTCCAAGATTGGTCCAACGGCGGCGTGCTGCCTGGGTATTCATGTCACTTCTGAGTACCATGGGACACACGCAACAAACAATAATTCCGTCATAATGCTTAAAAAATAAGGGGCCGTACGATTCAACGTACACAAAGAAAAGTTTGTGGAAACTTCCTGATAAGAAAAATTTGTGAAAATTGCTACAAATACTGTTCGCATTGCTCAAAGTTCAGATTTCCAGAGCTTGTCTTGGAACCTATTGGCAATAGAATATTGCGTAAGTGCTCTAACTTCTTTTTCTTATATATATATATATAATATAGATATATATATATATATATATAATATATATACGGTTTCGTATATATACTTATATACGAAATATACGTGTGTGTAATGGAAACTGTATACAGGTATTCTCACGTAACTTGAGCCAAGAGTTTATAAGTGAAAGGCACTTGGGAGGTGAATTGAACCAAACGCATACTACTAGCACTACCCAGGCAGCACAGAAGGTTGGCCCAATATTGGGGATAAATCGGCATTGCCTGGCCCATGAAGGGCCCAGTTTTCACAACGTACCGCCAAGATTGGCTATTCCAGCCAAATAGAACGGCGACGTTGGACCAGCGTTGACAACGTACCTCCAATATTGGTTCTGCCAGCCGAATAGAACGGCTATGTTGGACCAGGATTAACAACATTCCGCCAATGATGGCTGTGCCAGTCTATTAGATTGGTTATATTGGGCCAGCTTTCAGAACTTTCCGCCTATATAGGCTGCGCCGGCCTATTAGAACGGACACATCGGGCCAGGTTGTACAAGTAGCAGCCAATGTGGGCGGAGCCATCCAATAAGACCGGCATTATTGGCCCACCGTTTGAACGTTATTGCCGGCGTCAGCTAAAAAGTCAACATCACGATGTCATAATATTAGAATATGAGCCAATTTCTCCGTGTGCTGCTTTTTGGCGCTGTTCTGGCCCCAATTCATGCGCCGATTTTTCAAGTTAGAGAGAGAGTAATATATGTGCCGGGCACAATATTAGAACTATCTTTTCGTCATTAAACCATGCCCCGCCGTGGCGGTCTAGTGGCTAAGGTACTCGGCTGCTGACCCGCAGGTCGCGGGTTCGAATCCCGGCTGCGGCGGCTGCATTTCCGATGGAGGCGGAAATGTTGTAGGCCCGTGTGCTCAGATTTGGGTGCACGTTAAAGAACCCCAGGTGGTCGAAATTTCCGGAGCCCTCCACTACGGCGTCTCTCATAATCATATGGTCGTTTTGGGACGTTAAACCCCACATATCAATCAATCAATCATTAAACCATGCACAGATCGTTGAAATGCATAATCGTTGGTTGAAGTTGTGCAAGGTAGACTTTTTAAGTGAGAAAAAATTACCGATCAAGTTTCTCTGTCAGACGTGACGTCCGATGTGGTGCTATCCGTACGTATGACGAAGCTGCTGCGGATACCACTGTCTTACGCGTGCATGTAGACGTCGAATATCTGACGCAAATCTTATCGTATCATGTGTCGGGCTAGCTATCTACGCGACCTATTCGAATCTGTTTTGCGTTCACAGCACAGTACGGTTAACGGCACTTGCTGCTGCTTGACGTGTGGGAAGAGCGGGGGTTGTCAGTTGCGTTATGGTGACTGAATCATACAACAGATGCAGTTGCCATGATCTAACACACAGAGGCGCGTGCGCACGCACGCACGCGCTATATTCATGCAACGACCACACGAATTCCCAACAACATCGCAGCGAACGGTTGGTGAGGTGTTGCGGAGTGTTTGGGCGTCGTAGGGCACCCTGTCGGTGCCCAGCTCGTTGCGAACGCGAATTTCGGCGTGGAACGCATCTTTTTTATGTACTTTTTTTACGTGTGCCCAAAACGGTAGGCTGCGCGATACGAAAACTACGACACACAAAAAAAGAAGAAACGTGAATGCATAGGGCAAATCGTTAATAACAAAAAAAAACACGCACGCTCACGCCACTGCAGTGGCGTGAGCGTGCGTGTTTTTTTGTTATTAACGAAGCACGTGTGCTTCCATAAAACATGACAGCCAAGAAGGATGAAGTATTCATTTACATACAAATTACTATGAGTTGCTGAAACTCACGCAAAAGAACATAATTTTCTTCCTTGGATATTGATCGAGTGCCTTGGAATTATGCTATGTGAATTTTGACACATCAACAGTGCATTATGATTCCCACCATAAGGGGCCACAATCTTGGCAAGTAATAAAAGTACTCTTCCCACATGATGTGCACCTAACGTAAAGAGGCCTTGTTTCTCAAGTTAGCAATATATATATATATATATATATATATATAACACCACTGGAAAAATATACCAGGTGTAACCAGAAAAAGGTGCACCTGCAGTTTTAAAGTTTAAAAGAAGCAATGACATGCCAACCATCCAAAATAGAACGCCCGAGAAAGGAGCATCAATCAGTATTACAGCAGCTAAAAGCCTGCTAACAGCTGAAGGTAGTCATGCTGCTCTTGCATTCTAGTATAGTGTACACTGAGAAAAGATACTGAAGATACACCATCAGCAATGGCAAAAGCAATACAGACAAAGCTTTCTCTTATAATACAAAAAGTCTTTAGCTGAGGAGGCAAATTAGTCATTGGCACACAATAAGTGCACAAAAAAAAGCTGTCGCATGAGGCTGTCAGCGCTTAGACAACACAGGCAAAAATACAGTAGACTGAAGAAGGGAAAACCCATAGCAAAAGTTACCATACTCCTGAGTTATTGCTTTGCGTGCAAATGAAGCTAGCGTGAAATTGAACACTAGATTAAAGCACCACAATCAAAATCTGGAAGTCAATGCTTTAGGATTAATACAAAGTACTGAAGAAGCATGCAAAGAGCATTCCTGTGAAGGCAAATATAAAAAAAGACTGAAAGCTCTGTGGTCCTGAACAAGACAACACCACAACCAATCGAAGAGCCATTCGGACACACCAGCAGTTCTGGCCAACACTAAAAAGTCACAAAAACATACCTTTAATGCCTTTTTTACAAGAGAACTTCAAAAGAAATGTGCAGACACCAATGCCAGAAGTATCGATGGAAGCTACTACTCATATTCAGCTCTTCACTGAAACACTGACAGAAGATACTTGTACCTGGATGCTTAATTACTTTGGTACAACTCAAGAGCGTCGACGCCAAGTGGCAAAAAATTATGATGGAAGACTACGATGTGATCAAATGCACACGTCAACCAACAACCAAGGTCCTATGCTAGAGTGAATATCGCAAAAAGTCTTGAACGCCTAATGTCACTGGCTCATACTCAGCGTTCTCAATCAAAATCTTGACCTCCCACACAGCATATTATTTCAACAACCTGCCACCTCTCACCATGTCATGAATTAAGCTCGAGTATACACAAACCCTCCTCACCGTTAGGTAGTTAGATAGCTCCACTAGTGCTTCACTCTCAGAACACATAACCACGGCCGTAACTAGACGGGTAGTGAGGAGGTTCTGAGCCCCTGAAGTATTTTCATGCTTTGACTTTTCGTCAACAATAGCTTAATCTGGGCAAGTTGGTTCATCGTGGTTGTGTTCTAGTAACAGTGAGAGAAGTTCAGGAAGAGACAAAAAGGACAGGAAAGAGCGCTGACTGCCAACTAAATTTTATTGAAGGTACTACGCCCACTTTTTTACAGAGTACAAGAACAGTGCTCATGCACAACGACACATGTGAGACCATGATAATATAATCTTAACTGAGAAAAGAATACTCTCTCTCCGAATGGATGAGTGAAGGTATACTGATGCACTGATCCATGGCCTTCCTGACAAGAAAATGCTTTCACAGTCTCTCTTTCATTTCTTGTTCTTGCTTTTTTCAAAAACAGTGTTTTATGAAACATAGAACTGCACTTACATTCTTTATAGTGTATGACCATGCGACTACCATAGCTATTCTTAACATTTTAAGCATGCTGTCTTGCTCAAACATTGGGGCATTGCCAGTTTGTCTTATGTTTACGTTTCCACGTGTCAATAGTATCTCATACACAACATTATATTGGCATTCAGTATACCTATTCTCGTGACGAATGGTGAAATAATGGCTATTCCTGTTGCTTTTTAGTACACACACTTTTGAAAACTTGCAAGGGATGGCAAATAACAAGATAAAATCATATCGGCTCGCTATTTTCTTTATATTGTGAAACAACTTATGTACGTACGGTATAGCATGCAAAGATCTTCCGTCATTCTGTTTTTATTTTGGTCCTGTTTTGTTTAACTTGACTTTCTGCAGGAGGGTTTATCACACGTGTGTGATGGTGCTGTTGGGATATCCAGCATCCTTTAGTCTTTTATTCTGGTTTTTAAGGTTTACCTCATCCTTGTGCTCACATGACTTCTGAAGGGTGGCCTCAATGCACGTGGTGGCAATTCCTCTGTGTAAATTGTGTAAATGTGTAATTATGTGTTATGATGTACTAAAAAAGATGTCCCAAGAACCAGAATAAGTGACAGTAGTCAAAGTTTTTGTCACTGCCTTTATACAAATACCAGTTTATTTGTTGCCTCCTGCAGTATTTTAGGGCCTCTTATATAGATAGGATGTTTTCTCACTTTTATTACATTTTTGTACTGATGACGCCATATGCTCAGGAGGTAGAATGTCGTTATGTTCTTTCTGATAACTTCTAGCTTCTGAGCAAAGATAATGTTTCAGAAAAATGAAAAAAGGCTAGCATAATATTAAGACATGGGAAGAAAGCAATAGTGCTCAACTTTAATTTAAAAAAAGGCTAGCATAATATTAAGACATGGGAAGAAAGCAGAGTTTATCAAAAATAAATGCATTAGTTGGGAATGAGAAAAAAAGATGGATGACAGGTCAGTAATGTCAATTAATTTATATTAAGACACATTAAATGTAGCAGAGGGTGGCAGGTGATTAGTTCCAATGAGATCGAGAAATTATCAGCCATAATATGAAATTGGCTCATACAGGACAGGGAACATTGATTGGGCTTCCACCCTGCAGTGGACATAATATAGGCTTAACGCTAACAATGAGCAAAACCTGTGAAATTAATGCTCCATGAAATGAGCAGTACTGCACAGATTGCTGTGCTAGACTTCCCATTTTGCATGTTTTTACCAGCTTATCCTGCTTGCTGTTCAGACACAAAGCTTCACCAGAAAAACAATGTTATACTTGGTGAGGATAATGCCATTGAATTCAGTGTTTTATCTACACCTTTCCTTGCTTAAGTCCTCCTCCAAACTATACGATTTTTCTTGCAAATGTTCTGCTTACAGCACACCAACCGATCAAGTGAAACAACTTTATTGGGGTCCTGCAGGACGCGCCCTAGTATGCAATCACCATTTCACTTCACGTTACAACATACTGGTGGTAAAAATATTCTCTGGCATGGTACAGAAGCGCATGCACTGAGCTAGCTTGTGCAGCGCGGTCTATTCCAGAAAGCTGAACCTATGTTTGGTACAGAATTTTGTAACCACACGATGCTTGCACAGATTAAACGTGGCCACACATAGCAACTTCTGAGCTTTTTTATGAAATGATCTCGCAGTATCTGAAAACATTTGTTTTTTTGTTTACTTCATAGTTCCCAGTGAAATATTTCTCTTGTTCCTCTCATTGAATAATGGCATTTGGTGTGACTAAGGTGTTCCTAATGCCTCACTATGAGATCAGAAAAACAATTTTCCTTGAAATTGCTTCACAAGCATTTCCTAAGATATTGAATGACACTGCTTGCACATGTACAAACCTTTGCTAGTTTTATTGAGGGTTGATGATAAAGGGAATCAGTTGGTGCATCCAAGCCAGGCAGAGATTGACTGGCCCTGAAAAGGGCCGTTTAGTTATATATCTTGCAGCTTGTTTCAGGTAGACAGGGCTTCATTCTGTAGAAATGGTAACTCATCACACTGGTTCCCCAGCATGAAGAACATAACTTGATGCTAACACTGACTCAGATGTTCTGAAATGTCATAGAGGGTACATGCAGGCTGGGTACATGAAGGTTGCAGTTATACTAACTGTACAGTCAGCATGCTTGTGTGATATGTGCATAGCTGCATCAAAGCCACGTGTGAGAATTGCGTGAACAGCTGAAAATCTCAATGGCAGCATAGCTTAAGAAGTCTGTCATCCCTTTTTTGCCAGTTTCCAATATCATCCTTCCCTTTTCATGCATCTTCTTTCAATATACCTGGGGTTTTAATTCCCAAAACCACGATATATTAATGAGAAGCAAATATTGAACATCTGGTGTTCTTTAACATCTTCACTTGTTTGCAGCGCAACACCAGAAACACAGGACAGGGAAGGAGCAAAAGAGAAAGAAAAGACGGCGCCGACTCTGAAAAAGACGGCACTGACATCATGACACGCACATGTCGTGATGTAGGCTGCCTAAAGAGTGGCCTCCCGTGAGAATAGTGAAGAATTGGGAATAGGATCTGCCAGTAAGGGCTTTGTGTGCAATTCACAAACAGTGAAAAAGATCCACCAGGGGTGAACCACAGGTACATGGTGCACTCTGGTTGAGAGAGAGTAAAACAGATGTGCTAGACAGGAGATTATAAATGGTTTTGTCTGGAGCTGGTGCCAGACCGAGCTCTGATCAAGCGTAAGGGAGTATTGAGCGCCAGTCCAATCTGATCCCATTCCTGTGATGGGGTGCAATGTGATGACAGGTGCGAATTCCATTTTATTTTTTCTCCATGGGTTTAGGGAAATAATTTTTCAGGGATCAGATGAAAATACCTCCGACATACATAATAACATGCTTATTCTTGGGCGTAGTCATGCCTAGCCACCAGATTGGGAGAAAAAAGGAATGTTTTCCAAAATGTGCGATAAAATGTTTGGTGCTACGCCTTGACGGAAGTATTGATAGGTGCTTTGGAAATCGGTACGCCATTTCTGTAATCGTTAAATATGCAACTGCATGTGCCACTGCTAGGGATAGCGTGACACTCCCAGCCATTTCGGGGTGAGCCGTTTAAATCTACATGAAGATGTTAATGAGCCCGTTCTCCATCACAGCAGTAGCTGTGGCCATTCCTTCAACTAGGCCTACTGCAGCGCCAACTAAACGTCTGCATGAATTTAGCGCTAGTACCATACATAATAATCAGCACGTGCCTTGGGTTCACTTCGATGGTGTTGTGAATTCATCTTGCGTGACAATGGTTTAAGTTGCATGCGTGCCTTAATCATTATTGCAATAGGAGACCATGATTTATCGTCACGCATGGCGTTGCTTAGCTCGGTCCTCAGTGTTCGAAGCAGGTTCCGCCTTGTGAGTGCATGAGAGAGGCACAAGAGTTGATTTCTGCTCTGTGTTTCTATAATTCCTTAGCCTGTATTATACAGGAAGCGGATAGTGCTGGTGTGCGTCAGCTGTCTCGGTGCGCTCTCAACCGCCTGCCTGGTAAGACTGATAGCTCATTCTATCAGCGCCTTGTCGTACTCCCTCCTCACACTGCGACATGTCCTCTACTTGGAGGACATGATGACGGAACAAGATGATACGAAGCCCAAAACCGCAATGTTTGCAAGCCACAACCCGAGCAAACAATTCAACGGTGAGGCCAGAAAATCTACCTGACTAGGCCTGAAGCAACAAGCCAGAGAGCATATTCTTGGCTGGATAGATGGATGGACGTGGCCGTACCCTTTATATCGGGCGGCGGCTAACGTCACCTAGCCGTAAGGCTTAGTGAACTAACCACTAGATTTTTTTCCCCATTAAGTAGTAAAGTTGGACGGGTACTTTGAAGTGAAGGGTTTAATTTTCAATCGTGCCTTGACTTTAGCCACCAATCAGATAACCTCCTTCTAGTTAAGTCTACCCCCTTAAAGTCTATTTTGCCCTCCCTGTCCCTAAACACCAGTGCTTTGAAAAACTCTGCGCCATCATCTTGAACTATAAGGTGAAGCGCTTTACAGAGCATTGTCAAGTGTTCGGCAGTTTTTTCTTTCTCTTCGCACGCACTGCATATTGTGTCTACCTCTTCATATTTGGCCCGATATGTCTTGGTTCGCAATACTCCCGTCCTGGCCTCAAACAGTAGAGAACTACCCTGAGTATTATCATAGATTCTTTCTTTGGCAATTTCCTGCTTAAAAGTTCAATAGATCTCTAGTGCGGACTTCTTAATCATGCCTATTCTCCACATGTCAGTATCCGTTTCCTGCAGTTCCTTTTTAACCGTTAGTTCTTTCTGGTTTGGCCACCTGCTGTTTTCTAAGTATTTACCAGTCAATTTCCTGGTTCGCTTCCTTCATTTTGTATTGACATTCTTCATGTACAATTAGCTGAAAACCTTCATAGCCGAACGCTCCTCCCCCATTTCTCTCAATCGCTTCTCAAATTTTACCTTGCTGCTAGCTTCCCTGCCATCAAATGATGTCCATCCCATATCACCTTGTACTCTCTGATTTGGTGTATTCCCGTGAGCTCCTAAAGCAAGCCTACATATTTCACGTTGCCTAATTTCTAATCTTGCTTGAACTTCTGACCTCATGCACAAGACCACGTTGCCGAACGTCAGCCCAGGAACCATGACCCCTTTCCATATTCCTCTCACAACATTATACCTATTGTAATTCCACAGTGCCCTATTTTTCATCACTGCTGCATTCCTGTTATCTTTAGTCATCCACGCATATTTCGTGTTCCCTCAGGTACTCGGTCCCATTGCTTATCCATACGCCCAGTTATTTGTATTTATCTGTTATCTCTAGCGTGACTTTCTGTATTCTAAGCTCACTACCTTTTTTATCATTAAAAACCATGACTACTGATTCTTCCTAACTGAATCTAAAATCTAACCTATCTCCCTCATTACCGCAGATGTCCATCAACCTCTGCAAATATTCCTTGTTGTCGGCCATTAGCACTATATCATCTGCGTAGATTAATGCTGGTAGTGCCTGATCAATGAGTTTTCCTTGTTTGACTAAAGAGAGGTTGAAGCCAAGTCCCCTTGCCTCTAATTTGGCCTCTAATCCTTGTAGGTACATCATGAATAAGAAGGGTGACAGTGGGCACGCCTGCCTAAGTCCACGTTTCACCACTGTGGGCTTGGATACCTGTTTTTCCCACTTTTTAACTACCTTGTTAGTTTTATAGATTTATTTTAAACGATTAGTGACTTCATCTTTTACACCCAGTGTGTCTAGTATTCCCCACAAGTCCTCTTGAACCACGCTATTGTACGTTCCCTTGAATTTCTGCAGGCCGGTAGGAAGCTTCACAGCGCAACGCCTGATCTTGTGAAACGGCGCAGCCATGCAGGCAGGGCATTCAATTCCCTCCCTATTTTTTGTATACCACTGTCCTTGTGTACATCGTAGAACACATAACAGTAATGATAGCAAACAGATCATTGATTCGGGTAGGCTTGGTGTTTTTATTTAAAATGGAACAACGAGGAAGCTGCTGAAGCTCGTGCCTGTATACAGCTGCTTTATGTGGAGATGAAACTTTAACGGAAAAAAAATGTAATGATTAACAGTAGGCTCATAACAAACAACATTTCTCTGAGGGTGCATGGAATATATGTCCCATGCAAGGCTATGCATTGCAGTTCTTACTGCATTAATTATGTACACGTACTGCAGGGCATGCAAGTGTATGCAGACACACGCTGACGAAATGACATTTTTTGCTACATACAAACGTGCACCGCACCAAATAAGACGCACGTGTTTGTATAGTCGGGGAACACTCGTGAATATTGATGAATTCACACAGCTCGCTTACAGTATAAAACAAACACAATTGCGAACAATAAAAATCGACGCTGTTTAAAGAGGCGGACCCAGGTTACGAGGAGAATTATCAGTATGACATACACACCACGTGTCAAGCTTTTGTAACATCTAAAGAGACTAAATATGGAAAGAGTCCTTTGTAAGTTAACATGACAGTACCAAATGGAGAAGCCACACGAGAGAACAATTCATCGTGGGCTAAAGAATGTGTTTTAAATATTATACACAGCTTTGCAAGATAATATCGACGAGTTTTACTCGTCTAGGTGTGGGAGGTGTAGGCCTGATAAAATGCGATGTTGCTTCAGAGCCTTTCTTTCGTAATATTGCAATTTTATTGAACTCTTTCAAACGCGGCACCGTAAATTTTTACTGGGTGCTCGAACACGGCAAGCAGGTCGCGGGGCAAAATCTTTGTAACATTTTATTACCGAAACAGCGATACTAGCAATGCTTGAGCTGCACATGCTGTTTTCTAAATTGTAACCTCCTCAATCTCATCACTGTGATCAGGAAACAGAGAGGAAAAGTACAGAAGTAGTACGTAGAGAAATATTCAATTTCAAGCCCTTTAGCAATATCATCTAAACAAATTGCCAGTTCACTGTTGAATTCTCGATGGAAACAAACAGCCGATCAGGGACGCAAGCTTGGCTTGGCACTGGCTTGGCCGTTCATACAGAGCCAAAAGCCGCTGCAGGAAACTGGATTGCGGATCGTATTGAGACAAAATATTTTATAAATTTTTGTTTTCTTTGTTTCATTTCTCTAATTGCTCTTGAGATGGCGTGGACCGCGCTTCGTGATCTCATGTACCGGCGCACTGTTTTTAAGTTTAGTATGGCGCACGATAATACATGATTGCGTGCTTTAATTTAAAAAGGTTCGCGAGTATGGCAGCAACACTGCGATGTCGGGAAGAGGCACGGGGAAGAGGATAGTAGTAGACCAGTAGCAGCTGCATGCCCGGGTGGAGCGACTGATGCCCAGATGGAGGAATGTCAACCCGATGCCTTTTGTGTTGGCCGTTCTGGCAGTTCCGCCGACTTTATAGAAAGAGACGACCCCGTCGCTGTCCTCTTCTCTTTTCCTTCGGGCATCAGCGACAACATTGACGGACGACGTGTTCGACTTCACCGTGCACGTGAGTATAGGTTGGTTTTTCATTCGAGTGAATTCTTGTTCAGATTTGCAACTTGTCGACTTCATCCTGATCACCTGTCACCGGCAATAAGTCACATAAGTGTGATATTTCGGTGAAATAAATGATAATGCACATTTTCTGCTCCATTTGCGTGACTTAGCTTCACCAGGACGTGAGGTAAAGCCTTTGTCGCCTAGCCACTAGCAGGCAAGATCGATCACTCGCATCCTTCAGTTCACGAATCAACGCGCCTGCCTTAAAATTAGTAAGCTGCTTGCAAAGAAATCTTACCGAGGCAATTTTGTTTTCTGTGAACAATGCACCGTAGATTTGTCTTGAATAACAAAAAAAAACTTGAAAAATAAATGTCGCGACCTTTTAGAAAACGCCGTGTCTAAGAGCTAGACGCGGCATTTTGTAAAAAGGCTCATTAAATTCAGTATGTTTTCGTAGTTTCTGCTTGAAATTATTATTGTCTATGAATTTCATGGCCCAATCTTTTGCTTTGACTGAAAATCTCGGCGGCAAAAACTTTGTTCAGTGTCCCTTTAAGGGCAGGTGTAGATGCCATCATTTCAGTCGCAAATCTTTTTGACAATAACGGGGCTCACTTTTCTCTTCCTTTCTCTTAAGAACCATTCCGCTCCGCTAGTCGGTCGGCTGGTTAACAATAAGGGTACTAACTAGAGTTCCTGATTTCATTAGCAACACATAGTCATGGCTTCATCAGATGCTGCATTATACACATTCTATCCTCATTTTTAAATAGGTGTACCGTATGGTCCACTGTTACAGGAAACAAGTGAGCTCATGGACAGTGAGCCATGTGGTGCTAACTGGCAGCGAGGCTTGTGAATGGGACGCATGCGCATAGAATCGGGGTGCGCCCAGTTTTGTCTGCCATTTCTCCGCCTGTACGCATGACAGCATTGGAAAGCGCATCCGTATTTTAGCTGCGCAATTTACCTAGCCCAGTGCCTCCTGCTTCAGGGATTTCCTGTGAGCACAAAAAATGCATGATTTTAATCGTTGCTGCAGTGTTTTGCAAGTTGTCATCGTAAAGCACATCATATTTTTCGCATAATGCTCGCTGCAACTAGCAAGTTTCGGTGACTCAAAATGCTGTTCAGGTCTGATGTAGCAAACATTTTAAGCTCGTCCTCGTGACCATGAAACATTGGTTTATTAAATAATGGAAGGCAGAGTTGGTATCAGTTGATTTACAGTGTGAAAATGAAAAGTGCGAAGGACCGTGCCTCGCAAGTAAGCCCCGAGAGCATGAGCAGAGAAGTAGCAGATGAGGATGCTCATGCGCTGCATTTCCAAATCTCACCAGCACTAATGCTTGACGGACTGCTGGCCACGCACTAGCGTGTTCTTTCTGAAACAGGACTTTGGCCCTGTAAGCAAGTTCTTGAAGGGCATAAGTAAAACGTAGAATGGGCCCCCTAAATGCACCCATCCTTGAACCATTGGGCTTATGAATTAGTGCCCTTTTCAAAATACAACTATTCTGAGCTATAAATTGTGACAGAACAGTGCACGAAGTTTATAAATGGGAAAAAAGAATTTAAATGTCCCCTTTATACATAGTGTTCTTGTGATGTCACTTCTGCCGTTGTCGCCCTCTCCCGCCATGCCCGGGTAACTCCCTGGGTACCTACGGCAGTTCACGTTCTGCAGTGCGGTTTGTTGGGGGCTCGTCATCTGTTGCTGTGAACGATGTGGAAGCATTGTGGTTTTTTGTTGTCTTACTTTAACGAGCTCATTGGATTAGGAAGGCCTCGCTCGTTCACTCGATACAAGACCAGATAATCAAGATGTGCGACACATATACCAGCCAAAGCGTACACCGGCTGCCCGCCACAACCTATGAGGGCCTATTATCTTGCTTTCACTACAACTTGCCTGGCCCAAAAACAAGTGAAAGCTCCAAATCTCTCGAGCCGCAATGTTAAGAGTGGATGTGCGAAGCGCAGCTGCTCCCATCGAAAACTAGTCGTGCAGAGCTAGGCAAGTTTACAAGAGATATAATATTATGAATATATTGTCACGGCCTACGCCACCAAAGTAGCAATTCCCCCCCCCCCAAGTGTTTTAAACAGTGCTGATGTTGAGCTTGAGCCTCTTTAATTGCAATTAGTGGAAATAGTCGAGGAAAATATTATACAAGGCAGATAGCGACTTTGCGTGGTGTGTGCCGCGGTAATGCCAGTCATCGCTTTATTTTTCGCGTATGCTTTAACACACTTTTCACTTTGTATTTTGCTTTTGTTGTATGCTAATGTACAGTGGAGTCACTGACCATGATAGAGACCGTGTATAGAATTAATTGACTAATAAAAAAGTCTAAAAAAGTCCTGACGCCCAACTTGAACCGATCGGCTATACTTCAAAGTGAACTAATATTGTTTCACATTCTTTATAGTTTGTTTCAATGCAATACCAAATCTCCGCGATCGCCATCACGATTTTAACCGCCTTCCTCGCCATCATGATTTTAACTGCGGACAAGTTTGTATGTACAGTATCTTGGTAAGCTATATCTGTTTGCAGGTAAATACTTGGCTATGGCACTTACCCGTAATGAAGTTGCACCTGAAGATGCAAATATTGCAAAGTTTCTTCAAGTAGCTTTTGTTAATCTGCACCA
Source organism: Rhipicephalus microplus (assembly GCF_013339725.1). NCBI lineage: Eukaryota > Metazoa > Arthropoda > Arachnida > Ixodida > Ixodidae > Rhipicephalus > Rhipicephalus microplus. Next base: position 17,679 of record NW_023613644.1, read on the forward strand.
GCCAAATACGCTGGTACCTTTAGGAAAATCGGAATGTGCGTTCTCAATTTCAGGTTATAACTTTCAGCGAAGAAACACCCTAAGCTCTGCTCCCTCTGCGTGGACTACTAAATCAACTTGCCTCACTAGCAGCTCATAATTTCTCAAACTTGCATCGTGAGGCAAAACTAAACGGGTGCAAGCACGAGGAGACAACATGGCAGTTGTAGGCGATAGATTCGGTTGGTGCCCGGGCATGTTGGTGGCGCATTTCGGAAGTGACGAAAAGGCGCTGCGAGATGCACGTGCACACTTTGTATAGTTGCTGTATTGGACAGCAAACTTTTTTTCTTATCTGAGAAGTTTTACCAAAGGAAGCTTCATCATATGGCGTGATAAATGAAGCAAATCCACATGTTGAACCACATCATAGCCTCGCTGTGCTTTTGTACTTTTTTTAGCTCGCAAAATTTATTTGTACATATAAGTGACAACATGCCAGTAATAAGGCAGCACTTGTTTCTTTACCATATGATCATCTCCGGTGTGCTGCTGCCTCAATATTTCAAATTCTAAGCATTTACACCATTGTATGCTAACTTTTCCTTCAAAGTGAGACAAGCCACATGTGTATCGTAGATCAAGAAGCATGCCAGTTTTACGTACTTGCAAGGTAAACATAAGAAATGCACAGTTGATCAAAAATACTAGTTTAATGGTGCATCTACATAGCAAAGCACCTGTGGCACCTCGGGAACAAGATAATGCCACATATGTTACAAGAGATAATTAAAAAAGACAGGGGACGTTCCGTGAACAAATAGAAACAAAAATAAAATGGCATGTGGCAGCGAGCGAAGGCGGCAGGGGGGGGGGAGCCCGTGGGACTTCAGTGGATGAACGTAATGTGTGTGTTTAATATGTGCAATAAAAAAAAATTCAAAATTTTGGCGACTGAAATGAGGGTGACTTAGTGAGTGCGCTCATGACGAGAGTAAACACGGTTATTTTTTTTAAATCTCTTTTGAAAGCCACAAAAAATCTGTATGTGGTGCAGCCTAACAGAAGGTCCGTGAAGGCAAATTATGAATTTGTCGTTGTACAAAGGCCTTTTTTTTCATGCGCACCATCCCCGCCGCGGTGGTCTAGTGGCTAAGGTACTCGGCTGCTGACCCGCAGGGCGCGAGTTCGAATCTCGGCTGCCGCGGCTGCATTTCCGATGGAGGCGGGAATGTTGTAGGCTCGTGTGCTCAGATTTAGGTGCACGTTAAAGAACCCCAGGTGGTCTAAATTTCCGGAGCCCTCCACTACGGCGTCTATCATAATCATATAGTGGTTTTGGGAAGTTAAACCCCACATATCAATCAATCAATCATGCGCACCATAAATATTGCTCAAAATTTAATTGCATATGTTGTTTTCATCCTCGCTGTATTCCGTGCTGTTTATGATGTAAAAAAAAAGTAGCACGCTGAAGTGGTGCTGCTTTTGGGCAACAGTTGAAAATGGCGGGGTGCATGAATGCGGAATACTGCCGCTTACACTCAAATCACTCTTGTGGTCACCTCCCACTGTTTGCAGCATGTGTTGTGTATACACAGCTGCATATTTCCTAGCTAGAAAAATTTGATTTTAGGTGTTTCACGCCATTTTCCATGTAACTATTCCACAATTGCACACACTGATCAGCAGGCTTTCAATTGCGCTGAAGGACACAGGTGCCATAAAATTCATAGTCGATTCTTTCAAGAAACCGTATGTAAAGGCTGAAGCTTCATGCGTACATACACACACACATACCATATTGTTGTTTGTACTTTATGAAAGCTGCGAAGGTCTCATGTGCCTCCAAGCGTAACCTGCTTTTATTTATTCTCCATCACCGCAAAAGTTTTGTGAGTTTCCAATAAAAGTACTTTGCGCATGGCCACTTTTGGGTAATTTTTTTGTGTAGGTGTTATTTGAGCAGCCCACAGTGTTTACTTTATAAGCCTGTATGTATATGTTGCATTATAAGGATGCAGAATGTGTGTAGCTGTACAATATAGATGAAGTGTAAAAATTAAGTGTGTCTATTGTAGTGTTCTTGCAACCAATCTTACCCCCGTATTCTAGAACGTCCCTCCACTCAACGCTTCACCTTCACTTGAGATGGCTGATGGGAGCGCCGTCTCTAAGCAGAGAAAATTGCTGCATGTCAGCAATAATCTGCTGTGATTCTCGTGTAGCGCAGCGTTGCTTTCAAACGAGCAGCCGCACAGTGCTCAACTCTGTCAAGTGAAGGGTGAAAGTCGAGTCGGGGAGCGTTTATGAATATGGGGGTTAGTTTTGTTGTCTTGTTAACCTGCCATTAACACTGGATTGATGCTACTTTGCTCTAGCTGTACAGTGCTCTCCAAGGCTCAAGGAGGCACCGCACGGGGAAGGCTCGGAGCAAACCATGCGTGAGTTTCCTTTCATTGTTACACTATGCACGTATTAAGTGATAGACTTTAATGTATAGTATTTGTATTGTGCAAGTTTTTGGGGACATACAACTTCTAACACTTATATGTTCTGACGAAAATCACGCAAGAATGAGAGAAGCTTGTGCAAAAATTATGCAAGAGTGTAAGAAGCTTTTGCAGAAGTCTGTGAAATGAAGTTTTGAAATTTTGTGGCAATGTGTCATTGTACAGTGGTCAACAGTCTTGCTCAGCATGCTTGACTGCAGGGCTCCCGGCTGCACAGGCGCATCTACGGAGCGCCTGATGCATGATGGGCCAAATGTCAGCCTGCACACTGGTGCCTCTTATCCCCGTTTGTCTGTTACATCAGTGTCTCTTGTAAAGGGGATCAACTGTGCTACCTTTTTTTTTCGAATGTAATGAGTTCTTTTCAAGATTATTGTTGTTTTAAGGTAGAGCCTCACATTTCTATCAAATACTGAAGATTCTATTTTTCCTTCTAGATGCTATGAAGTCACTCCTTGTGTTACAATAGAGTGAACACTGTTATGAGAAAAGCTACTTTATGGAGTTAACTCACTCCATATTGACTTAACACACAGAATTGGTGAAAACTACACTCCATTCCAGCTGCATTAGAAATAATATTCATTTGCGTACTTCTGTTTCTTTTATTTGTTTGTTGGCTGGAGGTTTGGAGTATAGGGTGGCCAGAGGGCACTGTGTAGTCTTTCTTCATCTTCCCAATTTTGTGAACATCAATTGATAGCCGTATGGGAAGCAGCCAGCATGCTTAAACAGCGGTGCAAGCATGCAAGATGTTCACCATTGCATGCAGTCAATTGCTGTGAGCAACCTACTGCATACAATTAACTGCGAGTGGTGAACTAACGCTGCACTATGCGTGCCTCCTGGAAAGCTGCAATGGTAATGTGCCACAATCGTATAGTAACATGGATAACATCGCAATTTGTTTGTTGAATAATTTTGCAACAGAATCAATGGAGTTTTGGATAAATTTGTGTATCTGCCTGGTTCATCAAAGCTACAGAGTCAAATGCGGTATATACTCGCGTATTATGTGTACTTTTTTTGTCAATCCGGTCATGTGCGAAGCTAGTAGGAATTGCTGGCCTAAAAGCTCAACTGGGAATATATGTTGCAGGTGCTGTCACAGCTGTCTCAAAGCGGATTGTCATTTGTTTGCTAAGCCTGTTCAAATGCCCCCATTTTCTTGAAGTTCTTCCGAACAGTGCTCACAAAAACCAGTTCCCACGACAGGGTTATACAAGAGAACATAAGTACTCTCCAATAATTGTCGGGAACCCAACGTAAAGTAAGATGCAGGCAAGGAAGCGCGATGCCAACACAGTGCTGTGTGTGTCGCCCTTCATGTGTGTGTGTGTCCATTCCTTGTCCCAGTCTTCTATTGCGTTGTGTTCCCTCCGATAACTAACCAACACACCCAAGCTTCTATGCTAAGTCTTATTCAACGCACTCTTCTGCTGGCTCCCATACTGAATATTGCATGTCGAAGAACTCCACGCTGATGTGCTTAGCGGTAGCACGGTTTCAGTTTTCTTCGGTAAGCTTTATAACAGCAATCTGCCTCGTATATAATTATTGTAGCCTATCACAAGGAACGGTAAAAACGCAATGGCCAGATGGCGAAACCGAAAAAAAAATGAGTGCGAAAACCTGCCTCATCTAGTTGATGTGACAGGTCCTTGCACGCGTTCAACATCTGTTCTGTGTCTCGGGAATACATTCTTGCCGTGGAAGAGGTGGGAAGATAGGAGGCAAACCTTTAGGCATTTCGGACTACACATAAACTGGTTTCAGTTTTCAAGTTCGATATTCTAGGGAAAGCATAGAAGTTTATGGAAGAAGGGACCTTGCACTCAGTCCATTTTGTGTAAGACTGCACTCGCCTGCTCGACAAGAGATGTGCCTGACCAGAGCATCATGAAGTCAAATGGGTCTGTGTGTGTGCTGACAAGGTGGCTCGGGCTGGTTGTGGAGGGCAAAGTATGTGAGCAAAAAGTTTCTTGTAGTAAAGCAGGCTGGCTAATTATACTGGTGAGCAAATTATGTGAGGATGCAAATTGTGCGAGTAAATATGGTATGTACTCTTGTATGTTTCAGCTCTATTGCTACGGATCCTGCGGATCCAACTTGGCATCCGGCAGCAACAAAGACAGGTTCTGCAGGAGGTGCGACAGCTGAAGCACAAGGTACGGCTCTTGTCCGTGCCTCAGCACGCCCAGCCAGCACAGCGCCCCTCTGACCTTCCCCGGCTGCCTGCTGGTACAATTGGAGAAGTGGAGGCAGCAGAGGCAGCTGTGCAGAGTAAAGCTGTGGCTGCGGCTTTGGTGTATATTTCTTGATTTTTAATATGCCTATGTAACATGCAGAAATTTAGTACTGCTTTAAGATACTGTGTTTCGGGAAACAAACTAGTCGGGTTATCTCATGAGCCACTGTACTACAGTCGAATATGAATAATTCGTACTCAAGGAGGCCAGAAAATTTGTTCAAATGAAAAGAAGTTCAAAATAATGAAAGTTACCGTAATTACTTGAATCTAACACGCACCTTTTTTTCGGTTAAGAGAGTTCATAAATCGCATGGGCGTTAGAATCGAGTACAAAAAAAAATGAATATGGTCATTCTTTTGCCATCGCCACTTACAAAATGGCCGCCCCCTACGTGCGTCGGCATGGCGCGTCAGGCATTTCTGCCTATGTGTTTCCCATGCGCGGCACTTCATATGTGTGCTGAGGAGTTCGTCATCTTGTAGTACATTAGCATCGACGGCATGGTAGGGCCGACTCCAAAAACTCGACCACAATGCTGCTTCTAAAAGAAAAGTCGTCGCGTGTGCCGGAACGGACAGAAATCGGGCCGCATCGCGGTCATTCGGAGTTCCCGAAACGTGCGTGCGGGACTGGCGGAAACAAAAGCAGAATATTGTCAACAGCAAAGATTCACGCAAAGGCTTCAGTGGACCACAGCAGGGTCGGTTTCCACAAATTGAAGAGCTGCTCGGCGAGTATGTGATTAAGCAGTGAGCGGCACAGCGGACCGTGACGACAGAACTGCTCCAAGTGCAGGCTATGCAGTTAGCCTTAGAAAAAGGGCTAATGCAGAGCCATTTTAAAGCGAGCAGGTGCTGGCTAACGAACTTTATGAAGAGAAAAGGCTTTTCCCTCCGAAGGCGAACGGGCATATGCCGGAAGTTGCCGGAGGAGTACGAAGAAAAGCTTCAGAGTCTTCAGAGGTTCCTCCTAAACTTGCGGCACAACAACGGCTACCTGCTTGGGCAAATCGGGAATGCCGATCACACGCCTCTTTACTTCGACATGCCTGGCACCACAACCGTCTAGGAGAAGGGGGCGAAGCAAGTTTGTGTACTGACATCGGGCCACGATAAAACTAGAGTGACAGCAATGCTCTGTTGCACGTCAGATAGGCATAAGCTTCCCCCGTACTTCATAATTAAACGGAAGACGCTCTCAAAAAGAGTTGTTTTCGCGAGTGGTGTGATCAAGTGGGACAACGAGAAAAAAGGGTGCCCGTTGCAACCGATGTCTTAGTTTTTTTTTTGTCGTGGAAACCGGGTGCGCGTTACAATCGAGGGCGCGGTAGAATAAAGTAAATACGCTAAACGAGCAGAGGGCTCACCATGCAGTGATGCATGTGCATGGAGAAGTTTTATTCACAAATTACAGGACATCCGTCATTAATTAAAGTAGTCAATACATGTCTGTACACGTTGGCCTTGCAACGAGTCAACAAGTTTTGCGTGCAGTTTGCAAAGCATTTGTACTTCGGCTTCAGTATTCTCCTGGCAAAAGAAGTTGCGCGCGGCAATGTCCAGTGCTGACACTCTTCGAAGACAACTGTGTATCCACTGTTACCATCTGCGCTGCAGCCGGAGCGTGGCCAGCACCTGATGAGAATGGAGGAGCGTCTCCACCTGGAGAAAAGCAGATCGGCATTCGAGAGAGAAACACTCCGCGTCAGCTTTTTTTTCTCTCTTCATGCGCGGTGTTGAAAGGAGAAGAGTCTCTACATAGCAGGAACGAAAAACAGGGAAGCATGACACCGGCACGTTGCAGATCGGCATGAGAGAGCCAACTCTCTGCGACAGCTTTTTTTCCCCTCTTTCTCTTCATGCGCAGTGTTAAGAGGAGAAGGGTCTCTACGTGGCAGGGACGGAAAAAGCCGAAGCGGGGCACAGGAATGTCGCAGATTGGCATTTGGCAAACATTCCACCGCAGTCTTTTCTTTCTTTTTCTTCATTTTCTTCTTCAAGCACAGCGATGAGATGTCTGAAGTGCCACCGCAGGATTGGGCGGGGTGCTGAGAGCATTTTCGGAGTGCGGTATAGCTTTGATAGGACCACAGCGTCAGTTCGAATTAAGTGTGCTGGAATTATTGAGATTCGACTGTATTTACTATAGTCTGTGAAGTCCGAGTGAACTGTCCTAAGCTAGCAGACGATGTAGGCGGCATCGTGTGTTTGATGGGCAGTGACTAGCAATAGCCTGCTTAAAACAGACATTCAGTAATTTTGTTCATTTATCACCCTATTTCGTGTCCGCTGCGGCTCTCTCTACTTTGAGCTACAGTTCACCCTGCCTTGTGTTAGCCGATTTCTTACTTTTTTTTTAAATCTAACATGCACCCAATTTCGCAGTGTGAAGAAAAATGCACCTTTGTTTATTGTGATGAGATTTCTATAGCGGCATGCCTCTTTGTTGGCTATCACAGAAAAATATAAACAGCAAATGGTGCGACCATCTAGTGCGACCTTAATTTTTCTATCAGTTTCATCTATGACCAAGATTTGGTCGCTCTAAGGTTGCCTCTTAGTACGCCTTGATCATGTTCATTTATCATGTTGCGCTCTGCTTACAATGCATAGATTAAAAACATGTCCAAGCTTCTTTTTGAATTCCACATATTTTATCGTTTTTCACCTGTAGAAGCTACTCCTGGTCAACATTCAGGCAAAGACATTGTAACCTCGAAGAAACGTGTATTGGAATTTGAGCACTGTACAAAGTAATTATACTATTTCATAGCTAGAATCAATATTTATTAAGGGTTATAACAGTGTTGTATTTGATTTCATAACAGCGAAACTGCATTCAGAGAAGGACTCTGAAAGGTTCTCACACTGAGTGTGAGAGGGCTGATGTGGAAACCATTTTAGGTCAAGTGAGTTGAAGTTAGCGTAAAAAAACAATGAAATGTTGTGATGCCCAAAAATTCAAGTTGTTGTTTTCAGTGTCTACTTTTTGCAGATTTTTATCATGAAAACATTTCGATGTGCTGTTGCGTTCACCCCATTTATGCTTCTTGCATTTTTTTACAGTGCAAGCACCTCCTGCAGATTGGGGGACGTGGCCTCTAAAAAATTGGTGTGAATGCCATGAAGGCTGTATTGGCACATGACGTGCAAGTGCTGTACAGCCTTCATGGCAGAAAAGGGAACAGGGCCTTTGTGAACCTGAGGCTCTGTAGATTAGTGACAGGTTAGACTTGTTCATTGTTTTATGTGTGTGTACCCTTGTGTATTCTCTGTACTGCAGTGCTTCATGTGTACTTTGGTATTTCTGTTCTTGTATGCAGATGTCATCTGCCAAAAAGCAGGGTGCGACCAGGCGGAGGCCCTCAACTTTGTTAAGAGGTGGCTGCCAGGGTCTGGTGATCGCTGTGGGGGCAGGAAGCGGCGCTTCAGAGAAGCATTTGTTGTGGAGCCGCCCGATGATCCCCACTCTCAGATTGCAGATTATCGGCTGCTCGCGGCAGCTGGCTTCCTGCCCAGCCACAGCAGCCAGGGCCTTGACAGCACCACTGTCACTGTGCCCACAACGCAACCTGACCTGCAGTAGAGCGGGCCTTTTTTAGTTGTGTATATATATTTTTCAATGTATACATTTTTTGTTGTACTAAATAAATAAAAAAACAAAGAATAAATAGTCTGCAGACTGTCGGTGGTGCACTGTTCGGCTAGCTTATGCTGATTCGGAAGCACCATCACCATGTTTTAGTTACAAAAAACTATGAATATTCTCGATTACCATGTGGGGGACATATGTGGGGATTGCAAGTGGGAGACGTACGCTTTCAACATTTACTTCCTAACGACTTTTTTCGATCTGCTGTACCAAATACCAGTACCAAATAAAGCACTCGCTATTGCAAAAGATAAATTGGTAAAAAAATAAACTACGCTTCTAGTGTTAGCAAAGGGAATGAGGTATAAAAGATGAAATAGAACGAGTAACTGCTTTCAGTTCTCAGCATTCAATTTTCTGTTGCCCCAAGTATACAGGGCTGCAAAGCTACAAGAGCGGGTCATTGAGGCATATTGTTTAAATCTTCCGGTAGGAAAAATTCCCTACTAATAATGGTTACACAATGGCAAGCCAATCAGTAGCCAATATTCGTCATGCAGGAAACATCGGTGTAATAACGGCATTTGATTGGCTGCAATGTGGCCCTGGATTGGTCCAATGTCGGTCGTACATCCGTAGCCAATATTTGTCGTGCAGCAAACATCGGCATAAAAATGGCATGTGATTGGCTGAAATATGGCCCAATGTTGGCCGAACATTGGCAGCTTTGTCGGCAATACGATGGGCCTTTGTCGGCCCAATGTTGGTTGCATACTGGCTAAAACATCGGCAAAACGTCGGCCCATCATTGGCTTGAACGTCGGCCCGACATTGGAAGAAGTTGCACTTCCGACGTCGGCCCGACGTCGGTGCCGATGTTAGCCGATGTTGGTCCAAGATTGGTCCAACGGCGTCGTGCTGCCTGGGTAGTCTGTAGGCACTCAGGCTAGTTTTCATTTATGCCTATAAAATTATTTCTAATTCCTAATTAACTATTTTTATTTTAAGCTGGAAACCGAGAATATGAACACTTAGATGTAGAGCCCTTTTAGAAACCAGCGAATAAATTGTTTCCTGTGTGACACATCTCGCGCTGTTATTTTTTAACGTTGTAAAGAAAGCCTGTGAATTGTGAAAAGAAGCAATGTGACGGACCACGAGCGCACTGCTATAGTGCTGCTATAAGCTTTCTTTACACTGCGGAAAAACATAGCAGCACTCGACGTATCGTACAGGAAACAATTTAGTCGGTGGTTTCTGAAAGCGCTCTGCATCTCAGTGTTCACATTTTGGGTTTACAGCCCATAAGTAAAAGAGGTAATTAAAACTTTTAAATAATTAGTATGGGAGAAAGTATAAATAGCCTGCATACGTACAGGCTAGTGCGAGAAGTACGCGTTTGGTTCAATTCGCCACTGGAGTGTCTTTTATTTTGAAATTCTTGCGTCAAGTTATCTGGGACACCCTGTATATATGAATACTGTTGTTGTTCGTACTTATCTGATCTCTTATCTGATCGGATCGTACTTGCCTGATCTAGTTGTGTATATTGATGAACAATCATAAGCAGCTAGAAATGAGGATGGGTGCTTCACGCCCGTGTGCTCATATTTGGAGGTGGTAAAATTTTCCAGATTCCTTCACTACAGCTGCATCATAGCCATATGGTTATTTTGGGACGTTCAACCCCGCATATCTAAGATCAGCGCTGGTGTTTCATGAAATGGGCTATTAGTGTCTCTGCCGTCTTTACAAACGGCACTCTGTACTTATCTTTGATCCCTATAAATATTGGCTTTTCATATACTAGGTGTTTCCCCTTAGCTTCGTATCTGCGGAATGTATTCTGAGCGGGAGTTGTATCCAATAAATAAAGAGCGTCTCTAAAAGAAGAAGAAAGGATAGTTTATAACAGTAAACGCCTTGCGCACGAAAAGTTGGTTGAAGCATCTAAAGAGAAGCGCGGAACGACAAGAGATGGAGAAAGTGCTGAGAACGGTCTCCGAAGCGCTTTTACATTCCAATCTTAACATTGATATATAAGCACCCCCTCATATTTATTTTGTAAATTACTGGATAACTGAGCCCCCTCTCAGATTGGCTTTGTGAATTGCATGAGAGCTGAGCCAGCCACCTTCCTTGGCTTGATCCGCTTGATTCACTAGCTCCGCTTTGCTCCGAGGTGGTCACCTGCTTGCTTTTTAATGGGTTCGAGACCTCCCCACGTGCGCAGTTCCTGAATTGCAGCCATATTCCTTGTTGCGTGCAGCAGTGAAGGAGATGGCTTATTTTCTGCGGGCTAGGCCCGAAGTCAGTGCAAAGAAGCAGCACCCGCTATCGCTGTCAGCCACACGCACCACTGATCACGCACGACGTCGTGGTTTTTCCTTCTCGGTGTGTTTCTAACGCTCATTCCAAAACAACACGTATATTTCACATTCACTGCTTGCAGTAAACTCTGTTTAACAGATCATCTGCGCATAAACTACTTTCATGTACACAGCCTAGAATATCACTGACGACTACACAGGGCAAGAAATTCCTGAAGCACTCCACAATGGGCATGACTGGCGATGCTCTTTACAACACGGTACTTCAGAACGGTGTGAAAAGGCAGATAGGTTGATGTAAAGTGCACAAAGAGTTTGCCAGCTTAAAGCAATTCAAATTTCATTTTCATAGGCCACAGGACAAAGCGGAGTTTACGAAGGTATTTATTCTTTTATGTCATGGGAAAACTCCCACGGCTTAATCAAACTTGTATTATTTTGTTTATTACTTTTCTTCTGTGTGCACAGCGTCTTTATGTCAAGATGACGAATGATCAGAAATAAGTTAGCGCAGTTTTTTTCACGGTTGGCAGAGAAACAGAAGGCACAGCTTATAATCATTTGCTCTAAAAGGACTTTCATTGCACTACGAGTACCAGCTGCCTACCCATCAATATAATGGTTGTCTGGGGATCACGTGTTTGTCTTGTCGGTCAACTTTATTCGTTTCAAAAGGTGATTTGAATATTGAGAAGCTTTATAAACCCAGGAATACTTTAACAACAGTGTCTTCACAGCCTCTTGCAATTCTTGCTGGGACATCGCTCACCAGCTCACCTTGTTATCCATGATCATCAGGTATATGAGGTGGAGGCTGTCACCATACTGTGGCGTGTGTGACGAGGCTTTCCCACGAACACAGTTCTTCGAGAGATGCAGGCAGAATTTCTCGTTCCATAAAACAGTGCTGCAGACGGCCAACCATCTACAGTGAAGGCCTTAAATTTGTCATTTCGTGGAGACCATGACAAGTGTATTATCAATCTGGACCACCCAGGCTGGCATTACACCAACAGGGGCCGCGCATAAAATGATGATGATGATACCTCTAATATGGCTCGTACCCGCCCAAGAGTATCGCCGAAGAGTTGATTATGTGAATTTGTGAGGAATATAGTTTTATTGTTAGGATTATGTAAATATTGATACATTAAACCGGTGTACGTAATAGAAAAGAGTGCAATGGTTGTCCCTCCCCCGTAAAAATAAGGCAGCATAGCCTTTATTTTGAAGACAAGTAAAAGTGAACAAACTTTTTTGAAAAATAAGTAATAAGTGCAATAACATACACAACTTGCAATACGAATTCACATTCGTTTTGTTTCGTGAACGCAACTGCAGACGGCATACGAAGCGTTCCTGTTGCTCAAGCCCAGAGCTGCAGCTTCGAAGGTAAGTATATTGTTCTTTGTGACGTTTTGTTCCAGGTGGTTGAATGGAATAATGAGACGTTTTTTTCCTTTGAGGTCAGCATCGCCCCCATGGCAGAAAACTGTATACTGTTTCTCTTTGGAAAGAAAAGTTGTGTATAGACTGCACAGAGACCAGCCCTGCATGAATACAAATAAAATGGGGAACATGTCATGCTAACGTAGTTTATGCGACTTCGATTTGTCTAGTATTACACTACTGGCTTTTGAAAAGTTGAAACACTAAACTCTGTCCATATTGTTACTGACTTTATGGCATCTGCACAAAGCGAAACTTATCTCTACGTTATCAAAGTTGGAACGGCCACAACAAAAAGGGCCATAGGAATCGGCCATGCATTTGCGCTCTTGTTAGTTGGTCAGCTATTTCATTTCGTTTTCATTCCCTATGGCAAGCTACCAACAACAGTTTTAGGACTTTCAGCTGAGCTTTTTATGGCGAAAAGAGCGTATTTAAAGACACTGATTTTGATAAAGCTGTTGTTTTGTGTTACAGGTCTGTTATCAAAGCTGCTGTGTGGCTCCTCGCCTCCGGAAAGTTGCTTGGCGGCGCCTTGCTACTCACGCACTCCATTAACAAACATTTGCGTGACGCCATGTAAATAAAGTGTTAGTAATGTGTGGCGAGCATTGGTGTTTGGTAGTCTTTCTTCTTCGGTGCTCCGCGCCCACTCCGCCGCGCTATGGCAAGCTAGCGTTCACGCCAGGCACGTCGGCCATCCACCGTTCGTTTCGTCTGCTTCAGCCGAGCCACTCCGCGCGACGCAAGAAGTGGCGACCAGGGATCCCTAAGAAATAATTCTACAACGTGCTTTTTTGCGCTTGCCGTGAGGTTTCACGTTAATTCGCGTTGCGTCTACTCGAGCTTTTTTTTCAATGCTCAGCAAACTCAACAGTGGCATTTTTTATAGCTCCTAGCCCACACAAAAGAATGGCCGTAAGACTGGGTGTTACTAAGAAAAAGATATTTATTTATAAAAGGGTCGAGGAAAAAATTAATTGCCACAGGAAGAAACGAAAATGTGAGAATAATTTCACTTTGTAGCATATCAAAATAACGTGTAAATGAATGAAGTAATGATAGCAGTACTGGAACATAAAACTTTCAGAGCAAATAATCTTAACAGGGCAGTATTGTGTCAACAAGAAATTCGCATAGGGCTAAGCAGAGGTTCAAATTGCTAAATCCCAAAAAGTACGCCCCAAGGGGAAGAGTGTTTTGAGAGTAGAACGCTGTGTCATGCCACTGTTTTTTTTATTTACGCTGAGCGGACGCTTTCGTTTCTTCAGAAAAAAAAAACATTTTCTGTACTTGGCGTTATTTGGGAAGCTTTTCGCCTGCTGTTTGCTGGTTTCTGACATTGCATCTGTAATTCTGCCTCCCGTGTTTATTGCGATACCCAGCGAGCCCCCCCCCCCCCCCAATCTATGGTCGGAATGAAAATTCATTTTCGAAGCTTATGCAGACGCCGTCGGAGAAAAGGCCAGCAAGCCCGAGCTTCGAAAAGCGTGTCTTTTATGGCGTATTTGATCGGGAGCTCACGAGCGCTTTGGAGCACTTTGAAAAGTGGCCGCTTCTTCGGTTGCTAGAATTCGAACGCTCGGACTACCCTTGGTTGTTTTTTTTTTTTTTGAAATGTCCAACTCTAACTCCGACTGCTCCCAACTGCTGCCAATTTGAAGTGAGCGCGTGGCGCGATTTGGACGAGAGGAGAGATAACAAGACACAAGCGTTGTGGGCAAGTGACAGTGCGAGTGCTCATTTCAGAAAGGGGCATCACCGGGCACGAAATACTTCGTGTACGTGTGACTTTATGGTGTTTTTGAGATTGTATATAGTGACCTCACATTCCCATAGCCATAAATTCACCGTGTCTAAATGGAGACGTCTAGTGAAGAAAGTGGAAACGGCAGTGCTGCTGGAGTTACTGCCGCTCGAGCGACGATGACGAGGATGACGACGATGACAACGAGGATGATCACTTCAGACGTGCTGAACTTAGAAGGTTGTCACTGCGTCCAGACGTGCTGAAGATGAACACATCACATATCGGCGCCATCTGCCTATCTCGAGCAGGAATGTTTACCCAGAGCTTAGTGAACTACCAGGATGGCTGCGCCACACGCACGCTATTTTAGCTGCTTCGAGTTCTTCAATGTATTTGGTTAGTAAGCTGCCTCTCGTACCTAGATTGTAAGCGGCCCATCGTCTGGTGACACCGAGCTAGATGACTGGTGTGGCCAACTGAGTGCATAATTAAATACACTGGAGTGCACCAAGCTGTGCCTCTACTACACGTTGGACGCCGTCAATGTGTCAGCGATGCCAGCGTTGGTCGATGAGTTCGAAGACGCTATCACGTTATTAGACGAACATTTCAAAGATGTCACATGCTACGGTCTTACAAGGCTCAAGTTTTAAGAACGGTGACAACTTTCGAGCAGGGTCATCGCCAATTTTATTGCCAGTCTTCGAGATCTTGCCACTCCATTGGGCTTCGGTGCGCTCGAGAGTGGTATGACCCAGCATCAACTGTTCACCGGCATAACTTCAAAAAACGTGCGCTGCCCGCTTATGCACAAATGCTCCTTCATATTGTTGTCCCAATCCCTTGGCATTGCCCGAGAGGATGAGCTTGCTGGCTCTCAGCCAGAGCAGTTCGCCTCGCATTCCGTTCAGCTCCTTGCACTGCGGGGCAACAATGAACCCCTCTTTGTTTCAACTGGTTGCACCAAGATGGGGGCAAGTCTTCATCAATTCTGTGTGGTGAAATTATGGCCGCCCTTCTCAGTTTCAACCAAGTGGTCGACAGGTCAATATGGCGGCTCCTTTACACCGGGGGGGGGGGGGGGGGCGAGGAATCCAACAATATGACAAATCCATACTATCGAGTTTTTAACTTCGTTAACAGCAAACTTTTCGCTCCATTCAACATCCTTCAGCAGCTTTCTCTACTCTGCATTGTTTTTGCATTGGATCTATCTGCGTATAGTAAGTTTTTTACAATGTGCCGTTCAGAATTCCACTTGTTTTGCGCGTGGCAACGTAGGACATTTCCAAGTAGTCTGAAATTCTCGTCTTGCATTTCATCCTGATGCAGCTTACTTGTCTACTTTCCTGTGTGCTGTCGCGCAGATAAACATAAACACAGTCACTCTCTTGAGAGAAGATGCCCTTCAGACAACTTTCCAGTTGTGCAAAATAAAATCAGTGAGCGATGTCGCCTTGTCTCTAGTGGTAGACACAGGTGATTTAGCTACTTTCTTTACTGCCGTTGACTTCCATCGTTTATTTTGTTAATAGCGCACATACTCACACTAAGTCGGTAGTTCTTGTTGCATTATAGGCACTCAAAGAGAGGTTCCACTGCGCTAGAATATTTCTAAAGAGTGAAGCTTCAAGCATGGAGGTGAAGTGCAGTAATATAAATGAAAAAATGGCCCTGTATCTGCATGTAATCTGCAAATGTCGTCGAAAGATGATAGTCTTGTGCGTGGAGAAAATGGACAAAACATTTATTTGATGTTCAGCGCAAGAAAATCGGGGAATGATATTCTGGAGGCACTGCGTTAGAGTGCCTCTAGCATGCAGCGAAGGCGAACGAGCACATCAAGTCACGTCACACGTGAGACTTGAGCGTCATCTGGCAGTTATCTGGAAAAACAGAGCGCGTAGCTCTGAGACGGGTGTGTACGCCCATCTCAGAAGTAATTAGGTGTTGAACGCAAGGTGACGGGTAGGTGCCACCACCGTCTCTTTTTAGCAAAGCGTTGGAAACACTCACCTGTTTGTGCCAGTGTTGCATGGTAAGCGCAGCGTGATAAGCGTTATGGTCCTTGAAATTACCTATGTCTGCCTTTTCTAGTAAAAGACGCACATGCCAAATATTGTCACAATGCAGAAACAGCAACAGTCAAATCCAGGGAACTCACTCTAATTATACCAGAACACTGGCAAACTGATCGGAAGAGAACTTCGTCTTCTTCTCTCGCTGTGCGTGTTCTTTGTTGTTCTCTTGATGCTGCATATTTAATGTGGCATTTGCCCCCCTCCAGAGAGCAGCTTCCCGATGCTCTTCTACAAAAGACGGTGTAGTAGATGTTTGGTGTATGTCAGTCCGAAAAGTAGGGCTTCATTCGCACAACGTGCACGATTTCTGGTTTTTGCTAGCGAGTTGTCGAGGGGCTGTCAAGAACGACCACGTAATTAACGTCGCTCAGGCGTTGTAAAACTGTGTAGGGGCCAAAATACTTCTTCAGCATTTTTTAGACAGTCCCCGGCGGCGGATAGGACTCCATACCCAGACTTTGTCGCCGGCCCGATAGACGACATATTGGTGTCACAGGTTATAACGTTGGGCGTCATAATTTTGCTGCTGGGTGATTCGCACACGCGCAAGCTGCCTCGCTTCTTCTTCTCGTTGGATAAAAGATGCAGCGTCCAAATCGATGTCATTGCAGTCGTGCAGTAACATGGCGTCAAGCATCGTCGTCACTTCACGGCCAAGAAGGAGACTGAACGGCGTTCTTCGTGTAGTTTCTTGCTGCGCTGTATTATAGGCGAACGTGATGTACGGTAGAATGTCGTCCCAGTCCTTGTGATTCACGCCAACGTACATACTCAACATGTCGGCAATAGTCTTGTTGAGGCGTTCTGTTAAGCCGTTGGTTTGTGGATGATAGGAAGTGGTTTTCTGATGGGCTGTTCCACTGAGCTCAAGCACTGTCTTCAGGAGCGCGGCCGTGAAAGCGGCATCTCGATCCGTTATTATGATTGTTGGAGCACCGTGCCTTAGGACGATATTTTCTACGAAGAATCGTGCGGTTTCAACGGCGGTGCCACTTGACAAAGCCTTTGTTTCCGCATAGCACGTAAGATAATCAGTGGCGACTATTACCCACTTGTTGCCAGCATGGGAAGTCGGATATAGTCCAAGGAGATCCACTCCAATTCGGGCAAAAGGTACCGTGGGCACTTGAATTGCTTGTAATAGTCCAGCTGGTTTTAACGGTGGCGATTTTCGTCGTTGGCAATCGAGGCACGTGCGCACGTAATGCTTAACAATAGCTGGAAGTCTTGGCCAGTAGTACTTCTGTTTGATTCTCCACACTGGTGGAGGCGCTGGGTACATGTTCGGGACGCCTGACAACATCCCCGCATCTGGTCAAGAAAGATTTCCGCGCATCGACACCCCCGTTCACCACAGCAGCCGCTGCCTGTTAGGCCTCAGCCCGGAGTTTGGTCCATTGCCGGAAAGCGTGACTGTGCCAGAAAGCATGATGGCGCCTGGAAGCACTGGCCCCAACATACCCAGCAACTCCACCAGTGTCACATTACAGAAACAGCAGCAGTCGAATCCAGGGAACTCACTCTAATTTTACCAGAACACTGGCAAACTGATCGGAAGAGAACCTCGTCTTCTTTTCTCGCTGCGCGTGTTCTTCGTTGTTCTCTTGATGCTGCATATTCAGTGTGGCAATATATATGCGTTGTTGTGGTGCCCCGGACATGCGCAATAATTGCTTTTTAATGTACAAATGCACAAACATGAACGCTGATTATTGAGCAACATTGATGGGCGCTGTGGATGGGCTTGGCCATTTCAAGTACCTGATGCTGCTAAGAGTGGACAAACAGACAAATGTACACACAGGCAGAAAGAGAGACCAAAATTTTTGAGCTGAAGGTCCCCAAGAAAGACTATCGTCTTTAAAAAAAACCAGCAAAGCCATCATACCCGCGCACATTATTGACTTCTTTTACACTCTTCGAAGTTTTTTTGAACCATTCCTACCAACGTTCGATTTAATACTCGTACAAAACAATTCAATACAAAACGCCTAAACTTATTGCATAATGATGCTGATAGTGGCAAATAGGCTTCCGAAATAGTTTTAAGACATGTTGCTGAAGATAAACGACCAGTGACCAGCAAACAGGTGATCCAGAGTGAATATTTTCCAAGTCGGAACAGTTCCTCCAGTAGACACCATCGAAGTGGTGTCTACTGGAGGGACTGTTCTGGAGGAACTAACTTCGAATTCTGAAGTTGTCCACCACACACCAGTTCGAAATCTCGGTGGCCTGCATTTGCGTCTTTGTTTGGGGCAACGTTTTCAGGCTCTTTATGCACAGTTTATTCATAATCGAAGCACCTCTTATTTCCGTGGTGCATCGTTTTTTCGAGGTCGAGGACAATGCTAGGACCTATAACAAAATTTCGCAGTCACGCTGCCTTCCTTAATTTTTACCTGCATAGAGCAAGTTTAGTGTTTTACCTCCATGATTTTTTATACTGAGGAGGAAACCAATATTTATTTTTTGTCCTGCCAGTGATTCATGTAATGGAGGAAAACATTATTTGTAAAACATCTTCTGTATATGGCTGTGTAAGTATCACGCCTCTACACTGGGTTACTGTCAGAGGAATGTTTTCTTCGTCCTTGATAAATTGATCAGCCAGTATAAAAATGTGTAGATAAATACTGCATTGTTTATTTATTTTCTTATCAAATTTTGGGCTCAACTTTGATCAATTAGGTAATTCTAGCTTATACGAGTAATGTACGAAGCAAAAAACTGAAAAAGCTCACCTACTACACCGCCAAGTGCTGTATTAAATATTGGCCATAAAACGTGAAGAAGAAATTTTTGACACGATATCTCGCTTCGTGTGCAGCGCTACTTAAATTTACAATTATTCATAACTAACGTTACAATAAAAACTTGGTAAAATAGTTTTACCTCTTAAAATATATTATTCATAAATCTAGTATGTGTGATTCGCCCGACTCATGGCCGATACTCCAGGGTTGGTAGGTGCAAATGATCCAAGAAGCATTATTATCATCATCATCACCTCTGACATTAGTTGCGATAGGACGCAACGTGCACCAGAAGAGTGCTTCGACAACGTTACTGGCCAGTTCTTTTACGCTGTAGCAGTCCAACCAATCCTATTGCCAAACAACTCCCCCGGGACATAAGCTAAGTATTCCGATAACTCTGTTTTGTCTCCTGCGGGAGATAACGGGTTGCCACTCTACCTCGGAGGATGCAACGAAATAAGAAAGACAATGCAGGACAGCCATTCATACGACAGTTCTCTGCACCGAAGAAATGAAATACCTAGAGCGTATGGTGAGCGATCTTCAAGCCACTCTGGAGAAATCTCGTTGGGCCATGCATAACAAAACGGACAGAATTTGCCGAAGCGTTGACCGGTGGTACGACACCATTATATCGACAGTGCCAGAGGAAACCCTCCAGTGGCCGTTCAGTGAAGTGCGGGACTCTGCATTACACATTATGATTGTTTTGCCAGCGACCTCATCAGTTGCAGGGGCAAGCAAATCTTTGCCGTACCTAGATAAATCACTGAACCATGAGTCTACCACTTCCATAACCTTGATAAAGACTACACTTGGAGCAAGTGGAAAACCTAAGAAAGCTGCATGCCAGCGTGGCTCAGGCACCTCAGAGAATAGCGCATTCTCTGAGGTTCCTCAGCCGTGCCGGTGCAAAGCCTGGTAAGAAGGCTGGGAAAGCGAAGCTCGGTGCCCGTGCCTTACACATGCGGACCAACACAGGGCTGCCACGTGTGACGCCGAAGTTAGACATTTGGAAGCCGCCAGCCACAGCGCGAGCTGCACGCAAGCGTGATACGTTACTTTCTCTCTCTGGAAGTAAGGTACGAGCAAAGTCGTTCACGGCTGCTATCCACGTACACTTCAATGAGGGGCGGGTGGTAAAGTAACAGCCCGGGATCCATCAATGACTGCTCTGTTCAAAGCTGTGAAGAGCTTTTGTGGCAAGATGACACCATACAGCTTAGAACAACTCGGCAAGCTTTGCAAAATACTTTTATTTACTTTATGAAAGTTCAGATATTTATGCTTAGGTGGAGTTAAGATAATTTATCTGACTTCCACAACTTTTGACAATGCTCCTTTTATAAAGAAGATAAAGTATGTGTAGTATTTACAAAATTCATTCCCCGAAGGAAAGAAGAACTAGGGGAGGAACGTATTTTTGAAAGGCCCCAGTACCACAGCGACAGATGAGTCTTGTCGTAAGATTGGAGCTTACCTTCACTTATAGCTTTACAAATACTTAAGGTGCCACTGTAAAGGTTGACTGGATTTTTCATTTTGTATACGTCTTTTTGAGTAAGCGATTAGTTTTATGTTTGTTTTTATGCCTCCTACCACGTGGAGGTGTTGATTGCTGAGACCGACTACGAGCATCCACATGTGCTTTGAACTGCAGCGTATTTATTTATACTGTGGTAGCTTTGACGTATGTCAGTGTAATGAGTGCACCATACTTCGTAGTTCTTTTATGCAAGATTTTTCTAATGCGTGGGGATTGGTGAACTGAACAATACGTATGATAAAAAAGATCTTAAAGCGTTCAGACTCTGGGGAAGGTTGAAAGATGGAATATTATGCTGTCGAGAAAGCAGAAGGTAGGTTCAAATGGACATAGTGTGAGTTCTAAGGAAAATGCACAAAAATGGTGGCTCTCAAAAGCAGGCTCATGAGGACAATCCTGGATAGGAAGGAACGTTGGCTATTCCGCGAAAGAAAATAATGGCCATGGAACAAAGTCTCAGGTCAGTCAAAAATTGGCTATTGAAGGTCACCACAGTGAACAAAGAAAACGCAGGCGAGAGGCTTTCTAGAAACATTAGTATGACAAGCCCTCATGGGGCAGAGGAAACGAGCATCAGGTGCGACAAAGAAAAATACAGTCTTCACAGCTTCAAGCTTTAAGGAAGTAGTTTGCGGAAGAGAGGGAACAAATTGGTAGCCGTTTTACCTAGTCAGTTGGTAGGTACACGTTCCAGAAGGTATTTTTGAGCAGGTTATTACAGCTGGTGACTCGAATTTATTTTGATTCTCAGAGGCAATCCACGACAGAGTGATGGGCCACTGAAGTGTTCTGATAGATATAGGTGCATGGGTCAATAATGAAGCAATCGAGGAAAAAATTTCAGATATTGCTCTGTCACGGACGGCTATTTTTGTCGACACCGCGTCACGGCAATTAACGGGCGCCGTATTCCCCGACTGACCGTGAGAAACGGCGGCGCATGAAAGGGAGCCGAGAAGTGCAAAACGGGGTGCTCTTCTTAGAACGTCGCCGCCGACAGTTAATCCTTTTGTAACTGTGGCGACGTCTGCAAGGTCGTAGAAGGCCGCGGTATACCCCGAACAAAGATTAGACTACAAGACGCACTGGCTGAGAGCCAAACGTTTGACCGTTCCCACAGAGAAAAGTGTGGGAAACGTTCTGGTGGCCAAGCCGTATGACAAGAACCCGACAGGTTGTCACTCTCGCTAGTTGCGGGCCATCTCCCAATTAAAAAGGGGTGGGGTCAAAATATTTTTGGGGCGGAGTTTCCGTCAACTAAACGCACATGACTGGACCCTTGTAGCGGTCTCTTGTCCCCAAGGAAGAGAGCGAGGACACATGAGGGGGATTTAAGCGCAGGATTTTGCCCTGCTAGGCGGACTAGTCGCCGACCAAGATGGCGTAGAAACAGATCAACAAGCATCTCTTCTAGAAGTTTTCAGTGTGGCTCTGTATCGGCTGGCCACCTAAACTTAGCCGTTCGTCTAGTTGTGACGCGATATTAACGTCTGCAACGTAGACATCGGGACTTCGCCTCGAGTTAGCTCAACCTGCTCGAAGTCACCTGCAAGCACTAGCCTCCCGGAGCCACCAGCATTGCAACACCGCCGACATCGAAGTCGTGCCAGAACTCTCTTCGACTTCTCGCATCCGATCGTCGGGGACGCAACGCTGCCGGTCATCACACGTATGCCTTCGCCTGTTTATATCTTGGAACTTTCTCCTCCATCGTTCTATTCTTGTTAGTTTGTGTAGTTTGTAATAGTTCTCGCTCGTAAGCTGATTTATTGTTTCTGTTATATATTTCTTTAGTTGTATCAAGTGTCGATGTATTTTGTTAGTTGTATTGAAGTGTTGTATTAGATCCCGTGTGCAGCAATATCACTAGAGTAAAGTTGTTTTGTTTTCTCACGTCTCTGATCTCTTCACTGTCTCTGCTTGCGTACGGAACGAACGAACCTGCTGTCATTCCCGTCGCCGACTTCGCGCTGGTGAGGCTAGAGTGGCAGCTTGTAACAAAACTGGCGTCCGCGAGACAGGACGTTTCGTACAAGATTAAGACAGTGAGGGGTGAACGAGAACCGTATGGACAGCGTGGTGATAGAGCCGCACAGTTGAAGCGGTTGCATCCTGCAATCATTGCGCTGTTTTTATAGTGGCATTATAGTAACAGTTGCAGTATGGAGTGTATGGAGTTTGATAAGTGGATCGCGTACAGTAAACAGTTAGGCCTCGAGGGCGCCGAACTGAGACAATGTGTTAAGGAGCAGCAGGTACAGGCGCAGATGTTAGCCAGAGAAGAGCGGGCACGGGCCCGGGAGAAAAAGGAAAAAGAAAGGGAGAGAGAGCGCCAAGAAAAGGAGAGAGAGCGCCAAGAAAGGGCGAAAGAATGAGAAGCGGCAAGGGAAGCGGCAAGGGAAGCGGCAAGGGAAGCCGGAGAACGGAAAGTGCCGTTACTACAATTAAAGATTCGCCTCAGTGAGAGTAGCAGGGTGAGCCGATCCAGCAGTGAGCATGGCGATGCCGGCGAGGAACAGTCGTTTGGGCGAGACACATGGTGTCAAGGGCTACTCACGGTTCTGCCTTGCGAGGCAAATGAAGCTGTTACGCGACTCAGTCAGCAGAACGCAAACTACTACGAGGTAGTTAAGGCAGAGATGTTCCGGACATTCGGACCTTCTGTCTGGACAAAAGAAGAGCGGCTCAGACAAGAGTCTGAAAGAAAGCGCGAAACAGAAAGACAACAGTCTGAAAGTGAGGGGCGTCGGAAAGCGATTGACGTTAAAGGGCGGCAGGAAGCGCTAGAACCAAAGATCGCGCCAGAAAAGGGCCCGCGTATTCTAGAATGCATCAAGGTAGAGTATGCTGAGAACGAGGCCTTGGCCGGTCTGGAGGTAGAGACGATGTCGAAAGACGCTCCTTGCGTGGATGAGGAGAGTGCCAGCAGCCCTAATGGGCCCAGTAAGATGCTGGAAACCTCCTTCGTGCCTCATGAGTACGTTTCGACATCGTCAAATGTAGGCATGATTAGCACACTGGCGAATCAGAGCGAGGACGCGACGCTTCAGGAATGCAGCGATGCCGTCAGAGAGGGCCCAGTTGATGGCTTCATCAGTGTTGACAAAGCTAATTTGGCCCGACAGTCCGTCGTGACGCAGAATTCAAAAAGCGTTATCGGGAGGGAAGACATAGCACCAGCTCCAACAAGCTTCCCAACTTCTGAGGTCCTGAAGCGACATGATTATGACATCGAGAGAAAGGGGGCAAGCAAACATCACCGAAAACAAAAGAAGCGGAAGCGTACCACACTGTGTAAGCCTAGGGCAGATCCCACTCCATCTCGAGAAAGACGAAAGGCTAGGCCATTCATCCGTTTCAAGAAACGTCAATGGTGGCGTTCATGGAGGCACAAGCGGCGAGCCAGGTGTAGAGGGGGAAAAGGAGGTGCGTCACCCGAACGAAACGTGCGGTTCATTTCGACGACTTCGGGAAAGCGGCCTTGCCCGAAGGTTCAAAGTCGAAAAGGCACAACGGCTAAGTACTGCGTGGGGACGACCACAAAGACACTATTACCCAGGCTTCCCCCCTGTTTCTGGCGTCCCTTGCACATTCCTGAGGGGAGCCAGCCGAATTGCAGAATGAGGCGTGACAGCAGGACACAGCCTTGCGTTCGTGCTTTTTGTAACCTCTGGCGTCCTCGAAAGCCACCGGGAAAGCGACCCCATCGTGTGCGATTCAAGCGAATCTAATTGAGAAAAGGGGGGTGGTCAGTTTGAAGAATTGTTGCACGTGCGTGCTAAGTATGGTTACTTAGTGTGGCTTTGCAGATACAGACTTCAGTCATAATTTTTGCAAGTTACGTGATGCGGTGTAAATTGTTCAGAAGGGAAACCGCCGAGCCAAAGGCTGAAAGTTAGCATCGAATTAGTTTAATCATGAGTGCGAAAATTTGCATAAGGTAAAAACCGAAAAAATGTGTCATTTTTCTAGTTGTTTCAAAGGTTTAGTGTGGCATCGTATGCCTCCACTGCCATGGATATGTGGCATGAATGAGCATTTGAGGAAGGTGTTAGCATAAACCGAATGATTTCGTAAATTGATTAAGATTGGCGTGGCCCGGTACAGTTGTCGTTGCGCGCATTGAGACTTGAGGTCTATGAGCATGTTTTTTTTTCGTCGGTTGTTTTCTGTGTGTATGTGCGTATTTCATTGTATAAGAAGTGTATTTTGAGTTATTTTCTTCTTGCTTGGTGCATTGGTTGTTTTCACTCACTGTAATGCACATTGAAGGATTGCACTACAGTAGAAAAGCGCACCTGTTCCGTTTTGTTTCGTAGTATACATTCGTGCAGTGTATTCTGTATTGATGGCTGCCGTACACGGCTATTTCCTCTTCTTGGTTGTATGGCGCATTGATATTGTTGCGTGTAAATGAAGCTGGTTCTCTAACAATTGTTTGTTTTTCCTTTTGTTGTTACTTTGATGCACTCTGTCTATGTATGTTGTGTATGAGAGGGACAGTCCTCATGCCTCCCTTGTTGGTGATGTTTTGTTCGTTGTTGTCAAAAAAATTCCCCTCCGTGTGAACAAATGTTATGAATAACATTCTGAAAGTGAGGGGCGATGTCACGGACGGCTATTTTTGGCTACACTGCGTCACAGCAATTAACGGGCGCCGTACTCCCCGACTGACCGTGAGAAACGGCGGCGCATGAAAGGGAGCCGAGAAATGCAGAATGGGGTGCTCTTTTTAGAACATCGCCGCTGACAGTTAATCCTTTTGTAACTGTGGCGACGTCTGCAAGGTCGTAGAAGGCCGCGGTATACCCCGAACAAGGATTAGACTACAAAACGCACCGGCTGAGAGCCAAACGTTTGACCGTTCCCACGGAGAAAAGCGTGGGAAACGCTCTGGTGGCCAAACCGTATGACAACAACCCGACAGGTTGTCACTCTCGCTAGTTGCGGGCCCTCTCCCAATTAAAAAGGGGTGGTGTCAAAATATTTTTGGGGCGGAGTTTCCGTTAACTAAACGCACATGACTGGACCCATGTAGAGGTCTCTTGTCCCCAAGGAAGAGAGCGAGGAGACACGAGGGGGATTTAAGCGCAGGATTTTGCCCTGCTAGGCGGACTAGTCGCTGACCAAGATGGTGTAGAAACAGATCAACAAGCATCTCTTCTAGAAGTTTTTAGTGTGGCTCTGTATCGGCTGGCCACCTAAACTTAGCCGTTCGTCTAGTTGTGACGCGATATTAACGTCTGCAACGTAGACATCTAGACTTCGCATCGAGTTAGCTCAACCTGCTCGAAGGGACCTGCAAGCACTAGCCTCCCGGAGCCACCAGCGTTGCAACACCGCCGACATCGCAGTCGTGCCAGACCTCTCTTCGACTTCTCGCATCCGATCGTCGGGGACGCAACGCTGCCGGACATCACACGTATGCCTTCACCTGTTTATATCTTCGAACTTTCTCCTCCGTCGTTCTATTCTTGTTAGTTTGTGTAGTTTGTAATAGTTCTCTCTCGTAAGCTGATTTATTGTTTCTGTTATATATTTCTTTTGTTGTATCAAGTGTCGATGTATTTTGTTAGTTGTATTGAAGTGTTGTATTAGATCTCGTGTGCTGCAATATCACTAGAGTTAAGTTGTTTTGTTTTCTCACGTCTCTGATCTCTTCACTGTCTCTGCTTGCGTACGGAACGAACCAACCTGCTGTCTTTCCCGTCGCCGACTTCGCGCTGGCGACGCTAGAGTGGCAGCTTGTAACATGCTCACAGAGGTACTTTCTCCGTAATGGTGGGAGGTCATGGGGACGTTTTGAATAAAGAATCGGCAGGACTAGCCACAAATTCGAAGAAAGGAGTTAGCAGCGCGTGGGCCTTGACCCCTGACGAGCAAAATGAAGCACTCACGGTACCAGATGTACTATTGCGCAATGCTGACACAAAAGCAGCAGCTGTCGCAGCAAAATGATAGTGCAGATGCGTCAAGAGAGTGGTTTCGAAGTAATGAAAATAAACCGAGATATTCAAAATGGGATGGTTTCCAAAGAGACAGAATTACCTTCAATAAAAGGCTTGGTGATGAAGTGTGGTGGCGACTGACAGAATGTGCTGTAGCTTTTCGAGGGGGATAGGGAACATTCGTACACCTTGAGAGCTTGCGATCAAAAAGCATCTATGAGTACCCCGTGACGCGTATTACTGTAAAGAACAAAAACACCAAGAGAAACAGAAAGCATGTGTTGTAATTAGTTAGATAATGGCGCAGGGTGGCAGAAATTATGAAAAATAGATGGAAATTCAGAAGCAATTAGGCAACAAACGGAAAAAAGTTATTGGGATTACAGGAACACACTTTAGAAACTTGAAAGAGCCACCACGCATTGACAGTTATGTTTGGGAAGGCGCGAAAAGTCATAACAGAGAGAAAAAGAGGGTGGGTAGGAATGCCAATTAACTGTCGGGTTAAATAAGACCGAGTGAAACAGGCATGTTCACAGCGCCTCGGAGTTTGGGCACAATAGGTGGAAAGAAATTACGGCTCAGGGTAGTCCACTTGGGGACGATAAATTGCCGCAGAGAAAACAGTCAGAATAGAGCGTATTGCATAATTACGGGTAAGAAATAATTTGGTAATAGGGCCGAAACCATTATTTTAGGCGATATGAATGCGCACATACAAGACCTTCATGGATATTAAGACACCAATGGGATATTGTTTTGAGAACTCTGCGAGAGACGTCTTCTTGAAACGTTTAATCTGGGGCCTAACTCTGATGAGCAGGTCACGTAATAATTCGGAAGCGAGCAATCCAGTATTTATTATTGCCCCATGACTGAAGGCATTGATTACCCACTAAGAGAAATCAGAACAAATGAGGAAGAAATCAAAAGCTTGGGTAGTGACAACAAATGCGTATCATAAGACATGCGATATAAAGCTGGAAATAGGAGCGTAATAGTAAAGTCCGACACCTTATATTTATATGACAAAATAATAAGCATAGCAGTCAGAGATGAGGAAGGAGTAGGCAAAATACTGAGAAAGTACTGGCAATACCACAACCTGTTCTTTTATTGACAAAATATGTAGGGAAAGAGAAGCAAACTATTTGCTAAAAAGTAAAAAAAGGAAGTCTAACATTTTGTCAAAAAAAAAAGAATCCGCAAAGTTATTGTTGAGCGGCGCGTAACATTATGGGAACGTATAAAAGCAAAAAAAGAAGTCCTAGAGGACCAAGTCAGCAAACTATGGAAAATATACGTGGAGAAAAGTTGATTGTACAGAATGTTGTCGAGGCGAAAATTAAAGTGAAAGTGAACGCTGGTCGACAGACATTTAGAAAAAAAAAGACGGCCGTGCTTGAGATATTTTGCAACCACCTAAAGGTGCTGGGTAGGAAGTATGTCACATTGCAATAAAAAATCGCACATGAAAAAGGAAATGATTTGGAAGGGTACAAAAGGAGACGGAGTTGTTGATTACACCCGAAAAGTAGCAGCTAAGCCGTTTAAAAGTATCTTGCAGAAGAGCTCCCCGCTCAGTAATTATATGACGTAGACTGCAACTAAGGGGAGCTGGTACTTCAGAATTTAAATCGGAAAAAAGGTGATGGAAAAAATTCAATGCGCAATGCTTCAGCTTTCAGTGGGGTCTCACTCGCCTCATTAACGATCTCAGTGGTTCTCACATGTTTTAGTTTTAAGCATTTTCTCCATGAAACTGTTGACAGTAGGTGTAATTTATTTTGTAGTATTTTTTGATGCGACCTGAAATTTTTCGACCACAATAATCTCTAGCGGCTTTTCGTAGATGGGACAGGGGACGAAATCTTGTAGGCTTCGTTCAAGCGTCATTTAGTTCAGAGCAACAGAAATAAAAAATGCAGTAAGCTTCGCTTACGAAAAAAGTCACATACATTGCAAAAGCGAAAGCTTGACAAAGCGCCTGAGTCTGCGAACACATAAAAAAAGAAGTTACAATTAAAAAGCTATCATTGCATTGAACGCACTAACCTATACATTTGACATAAGGCACTTTATTGAAACTGCTCATACAGATATGCTGAGTGTAAGCCACTCAGTACACCGACATATGCAGTACCTGTAAACAGCTTTCTTCACGCTGCCCAATGAAACAAATATTACAGGTTTACATCAATGGCTATATCAACATATAAACCTCTGCTTAAGGCACTTTCCTGCCAATCCCCGTGAAAATATATACACAGTACAATCAACTTCAAAAACGATGCCTATATAAAACGCGACAAACCACTACGGACCACTCTCAGTAGCCATGCCAACACAAACTCCCCACAAAAATCACTTTCATGTCAATCCATATAGGCATTGTTGCGACCGGTGTTCGCGGCACCAGAGATCCGGGAACAAGATGTCGAGGCAGGAGCAGGTTGAACTTCTCCGAGAGAGTTTATTTACAATATTTACATAGCACGGTCTCTCTGGCCCAAAGCGCTACATTGAAAGCTCTGCATTGAAAAAAAGCTGTCCATTGAACAAGCTCCTTTAACCACCCTAAGCTTCCCGTGAGGGCTGTATAAATACACACCAATCTCCCCATATCTGTAGATGCGGAAATGGGCAAATAGGCCCATACGGCACTGTCCGATAACATGTCTTCCGGCACACACTGTTGTGATTATGCCGGCACCACCCCAACAAAACACATACACCAGCCAAACACGTGTATGCTTTCGGTGGTGCTGCCTCCTCCGGCGAATCTTGTTTCCAGTGAGAGGGGTGAAACGTGTTTGTCATCTCGCCGCTCGCGTCAACCACCCTTGCTTTGTCGAACAGCAATCGAGGTATAGGCACCTTTGAAGGGCCATACAAGGACATCTGGCACAGATTTCAGCGTCGATAGCTTATCAGTCAGAGACGCACAGCGTGGTGGTCCGACATCCGTAATCAGCGGAAGCTCGGTATTGTGGCTTTTACCGGAGCACGAAGACGCCACGTGTCGCATCTCTGCGCGGACCGAAAGAGCAGCGGTGCTCCGTAGTGTATTTTCAGCCACGCAGCTCCCAGTACATAGAAACAGCAGGGCGTGTTGGTACTACTCCGTATATCAACAAAATAACGCAGCTGCCTCTCTTCCTTTCTGGCAGCTGCGGCAAAAGGGTGGCCCGCGAAACTCGCGACCTGAGGGTGACCAGCCGTACAGGTTGCCCGAAGCATCGTTGATTGGTAGCATCCTCCAAGCTACTGCCGGTGACGCAATATGTCATTCTCCAATTATCCACGGACCTTCGCTCCTTGAGATCACACAGAATTGCCCACAACCACAGGCACGGAAGAGCACCCTGACCGCACTTGAGACACATCGAGTCCGAAAATAATTTAAAACCAACCTTTTATAAGTATTATAATAAACTCAAAGCAGCAATCAAAGCGCTTCTGTTTACTTTTTCTCAAGCTCTCTATTCACATACGAGAATTATCTACCCCTAAACTGCTTTTAATAAATTACACAACCAATCAATGTGTGCTCTGTGGGAATACTTGTGTGCCAGCGTTAGTAATCCGCTGTAACCTACCCGGCCTCATACTTCTAAAATAAAGCCTTTTGCTTCATGCTGTCTTTTAGACCCCAAAATTTTTTGCCGTCAAAGGTAGTCTTCAATATCCCTTGAGCAGACGAAAAAAAAAACTGTCGTGCTGCACCTTCATCAGGAACATCCACATTATACATCCGCAAACGCACTTTATAGTGCTCCTGCGTGTATTAACTACTAATTCTGCCTAGCAGTTACCGTCTTCATAAGAGCTACATATTTGCTCCCGAACCAACGAACTTCCTTTCTTTACGTCCACACTGAACACATGCAAACGAAACAAAAAAGTAACAACAAAAATGCTTTCACACGAAGCCTGTAAAACTCGCAAGAATGTTTTTGCGTCTCCACACTCACTCAAAATCCGTTTCTAATGTCGCTCTTACTCAACAAACACTACTAGTCATGCATTATGCAACCGAAGAGCGCTTACTTTAAACAACAAAACATAAAAAGCTTAAGAAATAACCAAAACCTAGGACTTGTAGCCTAAAAGCTAGCTCGTAGCCGAAATTCTTACAAGACCATGTTTACAAAACCAAAACTAAACTACACAGTCAAAACGAAAGCTAAAACTAAAACAATCAAATGCGCGAGCGACCATCTCACAGAAGCTAAGGGCTTTTCGCTCATTTTTCAGCCGTAGACGTGGTGGTCGCACTCTGTGGGCCTTTTTTATCGAATGGGGACTACAACAATCGCAAAAGCGATTCGCTTCGCCTGCGAACACCACTAAACCTTTCGCTGACGCACAGAGTTCTTCCCCTCCTTTAGCTGCGTTTTGAGGACCACTGACTTAGTACTCCCGCACCTCCCCTCAAACATGCCGTGGATAAAACGATGAAAAGTTGACTGCCTCCTTCCTTCTGTCTGCATTTTGGCCCAACGTGCTCTCGTTTTTCTCCTCGTCTGGCGGCTCGGACACACGGAAACCGACTTCGGCGCGTATGACGAAACCTCATCCTGCTTACTATGCCCCTTCTCTCTGTTTGCATGATCGCCCAGCGCACTATTCTTTTTTTTCGTCCGATGGCTCAGAACCAAGCAAAGCGACTACAGCACCAAAGACAAACGCCTAATTCGGTAAAATGCCCTCCAATAGATACGAACTTTCTTCAAGGGGCTGTACTCTTTTTCTTTGCCTTTGAGACGCCGCTTCCACCTACTCTTTTTCTTTAGGCCTAAGTCGGACTCTCCAATCACCTCTCTAGATCCCCAGCACTATGGCTGGTTTCGTTTGCTATCTTGCCCGCGCTGTCTAAATGACTTGCGCACAAATAATCTTTTCCTTTACTCTCCAGACTGGCGGAAAGCTTTACACGTCTCATAACACTACAGCTGTTTTCTTCTGAAGAAGCTAGCTCGCACTCCAGGGAGCTGCTGACAACTGCATGGTACTCGGCAATATCTGCTATTGATCCATCTTCTGAATTCACCATGGTGTTCCTCACAAGCGGGTAAAATCCCTTTAGACAACACATGCAGGACGCACTGTTACGATACTCTCACGGGGACCAGGTTCCCCTACCTGGGGGCTGTCCACACCTACTCTACCCCGCACTACTTCTGTACACTCTGCTCGGCCGACGTTGATGTTCTTGCCCAGTGTGTCGAAATTTTTTTGGACTCCGCGGGCGAGATTCCACATCGGGACACCCTCGTTTTGTGTCTGTGCCAGGTTCTCTACAACTATCTTAGCTATTTTACTAGAATTCTCCTGACACAGCACTTTACCACAATTGCTATGGCCTTCATCAGCCTCTCCTGTTATCGCAGCTTCTTTCTCAGCTGCCAACCTTGGTTCATTCATGAACCTGCTGCTACCCTCGTAGTTGATAGCTTTTTCTGCGGCTCCGGTTTGCACTGAACTCAACTGTTCGTCGCACTTCTCGTGTGCCACCTGTACCGATTGACCACTCTTCAGTTTCGCATCTAACCTTCGTTCCAATTTTTCACACTCGCGTTTGAACCTTTCCTCCCCCTCAAAAATTTCTTGCATCGCCCTCCTGTATTCTTCCTCCCTTATTCGTTTCTCCATTCATTCCTTTTCTAATAAATAAGTATTTTCAAAGTGCTAAATATCGGCCTTGTTACTTTTGCTTTCGAGAAATACTTCACATAGTTTACATGCAGGCATATCATTCTAGTTCCAGATCTCAAGACAAGTTCAACACGTTCTTTCTCGTTAATCTCATCAAGTCCATGGCGACTACTTCGCCTTGCGTCAGCTATAAAAAAATCCAAACCCACCAGCGTTTTATTTTTGTGTCTGGAGGTATTGAAGCCAGGTAAATCCTACAGTGGAGACCGAAAGCACAAGCACACAAATAACACTACTTGACCAATTTGCTTCGTGACACTTCTACTGTTTTGTTTTCACTCCTCTGCTCTCTTCATTTTCCCAAAATCTTCCAGCAACGTACCCACACAACTTGCGCAAAACTCACAAGCTGCTACTGAATTATCTGAGGTTTTGAGGTTTGGTTCTTAGCCTACATGCTGAGATAAACATCGAGTGCTGTTCTGTGCCCTACTAACAACAACAGAGGCTCGGCAGTTGTCCGTTATATCTGTCTTTTAACGGCTCTAAGCTAAAAGACTCAATACATCTCAAGCACAAAGCCAGGCACTCACCCGATAACGTGTGGTCGGGGTGTGCTGCTTTCATCCCGCCAAATTCTCGGGCTAGGGATTTTGGCTGACACCCAGTCCATGTCGCTTTCGTCGCTGAGTATCATCGCATCGCTGTCATTCAGTTGTTGCGACCGGTCTTTGCGACACCAACGATCCGGGAACAAGATGTGAAGGCAGAAGCAGGTTGAACTTCGCAGATAGAGTTTATTTACATTATTTACATGGCACGGGCTCTCGGGCTCGAAGCTCTAAATTGAAAGTTCTGCAGTGAAAAAAGGCTGTCTACGAACAAGCTTCCAGAAGCAACCTAAGCAGCCCACGAGGGCTCAATAAACAGTCTCATCTCCCCAGATCCCTAAATTCGAGGATAGGTCCATTCGTTACTGTCCAATAACATGTCTCACAGCACACGCGAGTATTATTATGCCGGCACCACCCCAACAAAGCACATACATTAGCCAAACACGTGTATGGTTCCGGCGTCGCTGCCTCCTCTGGCAAATCATGTTTTCAGTGAGAGGGGCGAAACGTGTTTGTCATCTTGCCGCTCGCGTCGAGCACCCATGCTTTGTCGAATGGCAATCGTGGACGAGGCACCCCCGATGGGCCATACGTGGGCATCTTGTACTGATTTGAGCATCGGCGGCTCATCAGTCAGAGATGCACGGCGTGATGGTCTTACCTCCGTAATCGGCGGAAGCTCGACATTGTGGCTTTTACCGGAGTACGAAGACGCCACGTGTCGTATCTCTGCGCGAACCAGAAGGACAGCGGTGCTCCGCAGAGTAATTTAAGCTACGCTGCGTCCAGCACATTAAAATAACAGGGAGTCTTAGCACTGCTACTTATCTCCACAGATTGAGGCGGCTGTCTTTCTTCCGTTCTGGCGCCTGCGGCAGAACGGTGGCCCGCCAAACGCAACAGCATAAACAGAGCGTAAAAATAACATTGACTACGTCCGCGAATGCACACACGGGGTACAAGACATTTTCATGCATGGGCAACTAAAACGTACTACCCACAAAATCACAAATATAATACCGCGCGTATATCAACATAAAGAGGGTCTAAAACGGACTTTAAATTGGCACTCCACAAACAAATGTAGAGTCTGTAAATTACCTTCCTAGTACTGCGCAGCAAAACAGACTATGTATACATCACTTCACAAGACTGCTTATGCCATCATGCACAAGATAAAATAACCACATTCAGTGGTTGCGCTAATACACACACAGGCTATTGGACACATTTATAGATAGCTTTGCGTATACCGACACATACATTACATATGTGTAGATATGCACAATGCTCCATCCTCCAGGGCTTTACGTATACCTACAAAGAAAATACGTGAAGAAACTAGCAAATACATTCGCTACTGTACTCTACTATTTTTGCGCTATAAAACACATGAACGTCATGCAAACAGCTTTCAAAATAAAGCGAATATAAATATGAAGGCTGTATAGAAACATCTTTGACTGCACATGCCGACACAAACACCGCACAGATAGCGCAGGACGCAGCGTATACCAACGTGTGCTGCACAAAAATAATTTTTATTGGCATGCCAAACTATTCACAGTAGGCAAAACACTCTCATAACCCTATGCAACCAATACATACTCGATATCAAAAACTTTATTGCTACTGCATGCAACTTACACACTGCACATAAACCTCTTTCTCCCCGCCGCGGTGGTCTATTGGCTAAAATACTCGGCTGCTGACCTGCAGAATCGTGGGATCAAATCCTGGCTGCGGCGGCTGCTCTTTCGAGAGAGGCAAAATGCTGTAGGCTCGTTTGCTCAGATTTGGGTGCACGTTAAAGAAACCCAGGTGGTCAAAATTTTGAAGCTCTCCAAGTTGGGGTCTGTCATAATTGTACAGTGGTTATGGGAAGTTAACCATCACAGACCAATCATTCAAAACCATTTTTCGCTAAGTTCGCGACTTATAGACTGGCCATGAAACACTTTCCTTGCGCCACGCTTGCCAACTGACGCCACCCATATAAACATTTCGTATACCAGCATCTAAAGCATCAAAACCATTTTCACGAGGTTCACGAACATGAGCATCCTATAGAATTTCTTTAATACCACGGCGTATACTCACAGGTGCTTTTCGTAGAAACTACTTTTTACTGGCGACTTCAACATGCAAGCTGGCTGTAAACACTGGTCCCCCTAATCTAATAAATACACCCCATATTAACAGTTTGAGAAAGCGACGCATCCAACATGGTCATTGCATAGGAGCCAGCATCACTAACCAAGCCGACTGGCTGTCGGACACTTTATTGCACTGCGTACACCAGCCAATAGGAACCACGTAAAAACAACTTTTTTGACACCGCGTATACCGCAGTGGGCACTGCGTAGCAGAGCTAACACACACACCCTGAAAAAGACAAACACACTAACCCCGAATAAAAAACTTTCCCAAAAGAGCGTGTAGCAAGATATACCCAGAATATAAAACACTTTGAAGTGAATGCGCGCATGTGCAAATCCACACGCAGACACACACACACACACACACACACACACATACACACACACACACTAACACACACGCACACCTTCTAAAATATTTTTAGGCATTGTGTAGAAAGAAATTTCACTCATAATTTTAAGGCAGTATACATTAGTTGTCGTTAAACACCTAAACGTACAGTGCATATCAACACATAAGCCCATATTAGTCCCTTCTTGACACTGTGCGCTCCAACCTTGAAACTTCCCGAAAATTTCTTTTACTGGGCATGCCATTGTATAGAGTTACTATAAAAGACTCATAGCACAGCGCGTAATCACGCCCACCCTTTTTAAACAAGTTTCAGGAGATGGTGTTTACCAAAGTTTACACTATGTAGAAACCAACTTCACTAAGTCCAGTTTATGAATCACACTATGAAACCCAAGCGCTGCTAGTCACTCGCACACCGACTTGAGGAAAGGTCCACGTAACCACATTTCAGACCAAGGGCGGCCGCTCCCACAAGGCGCAACAGCAGGAAACACCGATATCCGCTAGCACCACGCTTCACCCATGCGCACACTTTGTTGTTTTATCCTCTTCGCGTCCCACTAGCGGCCTACTACGTACAGCGCCTCCCACTGCAGGTGGGGTGGCAGTGACGCATAGATGCTTGCTGTGATGGTGAAAACACCGGCGGTGAAACTTTGGCAGCTGGTGCACTGAGAGAAGATTACGCTAG
This sequence comes from Rhipicephalus microplus, assembly GCF_013339725.1. Taxonomy (NCBI): domain Eukaryota; kingdom Metazoa; phylum Arthropoda; class Arachnida; order Ixodida; family Ixodidae; genus Rhipicephalus; species Rhipicephalus microplus. The sequence continues at coordinate 53,354 of NW_023613644.1, forward strand.
AATAGGCAGCGTTTGAGATGCGAATGCCCTGTACGATGCCGCGACCCTTACCCTCAGAAGGACTTTTCAGATGTACCTGTTGAATATACATTTAACTAGATGTACTAGCGTAACCACCGTTCATCCATCCTTCAAGCTCTTTCAGGATCCTGCAGGTTGTAAGCCATCCTCGGCTTCATGATATCGACATCTGTGACTTTGCTCGAGGAAATGCTCTCAACAGTTGGCCAGATGGAGTAGCCGCTCACTCACAAGTATGCAACTACACCACGATTCGTCAGCCATGCTATTTTGCAGCGTACAGAGAGGCAGTACCGAAGATCCACCATACGGAAAATGGTAGTGCTAGAACCCGCATCAAGATGTAACTAGCACTGCGAATGGAATCTCGTTTATAACGGTGACGATGCGGCCAGGAATGATTTAGTGGTGTTAGCTTGTACGTCTACTTTTTTACGTTACCTTGTTACCGCATACCGGAAAAAATCTGCCCCTTCGCGGGCCTTAACGAAGAGTAAACCCTTACGTTTCAAGCTTGATAGTGTTTACGTTTCCCACCCTATCTCACCAATCCAGCTTCGTTCGTAGAAACTCGTGGTATGCGCACTATAAAACCCGAGCCCTCTAGTTGAAATGAGTCGAAGTGCGAGCGCTAATAGCGATTACATTGATTCAACCAGATTACCAAAGCTAGAATGGTATAGGGCATAAACGCCGTAAACGTGCGAGACCACGACAAGCTGGATGAGGGGCGCTAACTAGTGGGGCTATAGTGAATCAGGTAATCGCAAAATCATTGTTTCAGAAACATTATGCATTGCACTTCTGGCGAAAAAACCGCGCAGTGGTGTTATTACAAACGTGTTACCTTTTTAATCAATTTTAAACCTTACGCGTGAGCCAAAATGTTCATGACTGTGGTTGCAAATTGTTTCACAAGATGTCGACCCCACTCTTGCTGTAACCTTGTATTTTTCCCCTTTTTGCGCATACAAAGATGCTGTGCAGCCCTGCCATGGTGGTCTAGTGGCTAAGGTACTCGACTGCTGACCCGCAGGGCGCGGGTTTGAATCCCGGCTGCGGCGGCTGTATTTCCGATGGGGGCGGAAATGTCATAGGCCCGTGTGCTCAGATTTGGGTGCAGGTTAAAGAACCACAGGTGGTCTAAATTTCCGGAGCCCTCCACTACGGCGTCTCTCATAATCATATAGTGGTTTTGGAACGTTAAACCCCAGATATCAATCAAATCAAAGATACTGTGCAGTCTCAATTTTTATAAACGAAAACACGGCGACGCGTGGCCTGTGCGCTCAGGCGGATGCTGGAAGCGCTTTCGTGCGGGAACGATATCAAACACAGTCTCTTTTCCCGTCATCTCACAGGGAGCAAAACAAGCATTCATTGCTGATATAGAACAGAGAGCTTGCAACCCTCCCCCTTTCAAGGTGATTACCAGCTCTCATGTCATCACCTGGAAGGGAGAGATGGTCGTAAGCTTGCCGCTGGTTCTATATCAGTAAGGAATGGTTGTTTTTCTCGCCGAGAGATGACGGAAAGAGATTGATTGAGTGATTTGTGGGGTTTAACATCCCAGAGCCACCATATGTATATTAGAGACGCCGTAGTGGGGCGCTCCAGCAGTTTTGACCACCTGGGGTTTTTTAACGTGCACCCAAATCTGAGCACATGGCAGGGGCGTGAAACTTCGCGGTTTTTCTGTCCCGAGACCGCAGCGATCCTAACGTTTGGGGGCTGTACTACCTAAATGAACGTTCTTGTTCTATTTTGTAGTTATTACTAGGTTACTCATTAACTCCGGAGTTTTTACTACACAAGTGAACCTAAAGGTTGCAGTTCGAGATTGCGAAAATAAGAGCGCCACCCGAAGTGGAAAACGGGAACTGCGCAGTCGTCCCATCTCTCAAATGAAAAATGGGCGTTTCTTTTCGCGCACCCATGTATGCTACAGCCTGCGGTGTCCCAAAGGCCGCTTTTACCGCTGTAAAGTTTGTTTTAGCGAAACCCATGCAAGATTCAGCCAAACAGACGCATCCATGGATTCTCGCCGTCATCACAAATCGTGCTGCGCTGAGTGGTGTCGGAATTCTTCACGACACACCCGCATAAAATTCTTTCGGATCCCGGCGGACGAAAGATACGATCTGCATGCTGCTCGTTTTGTCTTTCTACGCTTGCACGGCATATCAGGATGCGGTTGCTGCAGTAGCTGTGTAATTTATTTGAGCTACACGTACATGATTTATTCATTACAATCTGATTGTCTGCTTTTCGGCTTCAATTATACATGACATGCACGGCAGAGCATCTGGAAATTATTCCAGCGAATACATTTGCTACGCATGATTGTTTATACTTGCGTTTTCAATTTAATGCGTTTCGATCGTGCGTTGCATTTCGATGTTGCACTTTGGTTCAAGGCAATGCAAGGCATGTCACAAATGTGACATGCTAACATGTATTTGTAGCAGCATATACAGTAACTAATAGAAGAGTGTAAGCTTATCCGCACTCTTTTTATTACCTTTTGATTGTCTGCGTTCAGTCTGTTCTCGTTGCATGCGTTATTACTATTCTTGAATATTATCAGCCTATTTATGTCCATAGCTGGAGGAAGGCGATTCCCATAATCTTTTGGCTATAAGAAGGGTCCATATACGTTCATAGTATGTGTTGTTAGTACTATGTTAATTAAGTACTGAGTACATAAATTATTACACTTGCGAGTTTAGACGGATGTTATTACATTATTGCGTTTCAATTGTGTGTTTTCATTTTGGCCTCACGTAAATCCACGGCAAATTACAGAGGAATTTAGCAATAAACTTATAAAGTAATAATTTATAATGTATACTTCAATTTCATGTTTTTAGTTTCAGCCTTAAGAACAATTACGATATATTTACAAGAATGCAATTGCAGCTAAAAGCCCATAAATAATTGGACAATATAAACTTACGTGTTCTACTAATTTATTACCGGTTTTAATAAGGTTTTTATGAAAGATTTGCAGCAGGGCGCGAGAAATACCCGAGCAATACGCAGTGCGTGAGGGTATATATGTACGAATAGTTGTTTAGAGATTTTGGTGTGGGATGATTGCTATTGTCTGCAAAAATATATTTTGATTTAGGAGGAAAGCTGGGGCTGTTGCCACTAAACATTACTATCGCGCAAGTAGAAGCATGTACACGTGTCTCTTAATAATAAAGACAGATTTTATTTTAAAGTTGCTTTCAGGATTGCTATCGCAAGTCGTCTTGGTTACAAAAATTCAATTAAGAAAGGAAGATGAGAAATGTATCAAATAACGCTTACTTCGAATGAAAATGCCAGTTTTCACTCAAAGCTATCCATCTACGCCTGAAAACAGAAATAAATCCATTCTAACTCAAATACTACACACGCACACATTGATTTTCCAGATCTCGCGCTTGGCTTCAGTATGCGAGACGGCAGGACATGGCTTATTTACCACCTCGTCAGATCTACAGCAGCTACCGCCTGAGCTCTGCCCATTTCACCAGCAGAGACTACGCAGACCCTGGACAGACAAGGCTGCTAAGATGTGCTTTGCCAACAGTTTCCATCTTTGGCGATGGGCAGACGCACGTCGAAAGTCCAGGTGGGAATACTGTAAAGTGATCATACAACAGCACAAACTTTCATGCCTCTACATCTATTTACAGAAATGTCTTAATACTCAATATGTGTACCTGTCCGAGTTATCATGACTCAGTATTTTTAAGATTCTCGCGCAGATTACACCAACAATACCAACGCATGGTGTACACAGCATCCATGGATTCGCCGGAATGATTTTGCTGGTAGATATAACTAGCCAAGTAAAAAATTTGCCGGCTTCACAATCGTTAAATTTAGAGCAAACGTCTCACTCAGAACGCTCTACATGTAACCTCCTCCATTCTAATTCAGTTGTCTCTGCTATTTTACCCGTGGCGTAGCGTTTTACAGCAAAAGGCGAAAATGACCTCATAACTTGAGAGAGTACTCCATGATGCGCGTTTTCAGCTATTTCGCACATGGCGAGTGAGTAGCGGCCAACTTTGTGTCGCTGTTAAAACAATTTGGCGATAGCTCTGACAGTGGGAGCAACAGAACTGGCCTTTTAGAAATATATATATATATTCTACGACACCCTAGTTCAAAGTCGCTTTCTAAAAGGTACTTTATTTTTATTAGCTTTATTATTACAGAAATACTTTTATTTTCAATGGGCCAAATAAGTGTAATTCGCAAGAATTCGGTTACGCGCTACGTCATCACGGGCCCCACGATGTTAACCTGTTCTAAACACATCGCATTAAGATTTCCAAATATTGGTTTAGGATAGTTGGGACACCCATATATTTAGTGAATGACACGTAGCGTTCTCTTTTTGTGTGTTTACACTTTTTTTATTACTCGTACTGAGACATAATACGCGAGGAGACCAATTAATAGTGAGAAAACGCCCTGAGTGATTGTAATTGCAAATATTAAATGTGATGCCTAATACCAGCTGTATGTATGTCACGCTGAAATCTATGCTCCGCCAATTTCTCTTCACAGGCTCTCCTCGGCCCGCGAATACCACTGCAATGCCAGCTCACAGCGCCGATGAAGAAGTTCAACAGACTGAGCCCTCATGTACGCAAATTGTATTGCTCTCTAAGCTCTTTAAAACTATTCCAGATAAATTAATGCCCTGCAGCTATCTTTTTAATGTCACGTACCATTTAACAGATCCTAAAGTGCACTAGGGTGTCAGCTGGGCGAGCTAGTTCATTGCTAGGGGACGAGAACCAGAGCGATGTATACCAAAAGGCAGGACGAGACGAGTGCTTGTCTGATCCCTTTCTTGCTTGTTTGTTGCCTCCTAAGAGGGATTAGTGCCCCGCCGGGGTGGTCTAGTAGATATGGCGCTCGACTGCTGACCCGCAGGTCGCGGGATCTAATCCCAGCCGCAGCGGCTGCATTTTCGTTGGAGGCGAAAATGTTTGAGGCCCGTGTGCTTACATTTAGGTGCACGTTAATGAACCCCAGGTGGTCGAAATTTCCGGAGCCCTCCACTGCGGCGTCCCTCATAATCATATCGTGGTTTTGGAACGTTAAACCCCAGATATTATTAATATTATTATAAGAGGGATTAGTGTTTTTATAGAAGACTATGAATTTGTTGTTTTTTTTCTAAACATACCATTTTAAATGTATAACCAATAATGTTTTTAACAAGGAGTATGCTATTGATTAGGAAAAATTAGTTGACGCTTCATGTTGCCCACGATGTTTATACATGCCATTAGTAGGCTCAATGCCCAGCAGTGTGCTTATCAGAGGCCTGTTCCCAATGCCCCATGTTTGAATAAGTGAAAGATCGAGAACTAAATATGACCAACTGATTACTCATGAATGTAATCACTTCAATTCTAAAAGCCGCTAGAAATTTTACTAGGTTTAAAGATCATGGTCAGCTTTCACAAAAACACAGTAAAAATGAGCTTTTTTTCTAAATCTTTCAGGTTCCAATTCAGCGGGTCGACAACACAAGCCTTCTAGGTGCTCGCCCTGGACAGCCAGAAAAATGAAGAACCTGGAGAAGATAAATTCAAGGCTTCAGAAGGCACTGTCAAGAATTGGCAAGAGAAAGGTTAAAAAGCTTTCCCAGTCCAAGGCGTTGAATGCTATCAGGCCCTGCATCCGCAAGACATTCTTTAGATTGTTAGAGACTCAAGTTAAAATTAATGGCGTGAAACGTAGAGGACGGAGGTGGTCACCCGAGCACCGCCAGTTCGCTTTAAACTTATACTTTCATGGTCCGAAAGCGTACGGACATCTGTCAAAACTGCTCTACATGCCAACTGTGAGGTCGCTGAAGCAGTGTTTATCAAATATTCCGATGACTCCCGGAGTTATTCCAACCGCTATTGAAGCCCTCGAATCAGCTACCCGAAATTGGCATTTAACAGATCGTGCGTGCACATTAATATTTGACGAAATGTTCTTGAAGGAACATCTGCAGTATGATGCAAAGCATGACATTGTGATGGTATTCTCCGATGACGGTAGGCAAAGAACACCAGACGTGGCAAATTCAGCGCTCCTGATACTTGTGGCAGGCATTTCAAAAACGTGGATTCAGCCTGTTGCTTACACAGTATCAAGGACCAAAACGCCCGCAGATACTCTTCATCATCTGATCATAACTTTAATCAAGCAGCTGCAGGGAGCCCGGTTGTTTGTGAAGGCGCTCATCTGCGACCAGGGGGGAAGCAACATCACTTTGGCAAGTAGGCTAGGTGTGACGCCTGAAGAGCCCTTTTTTTGTGCTTGAAGGCCGCAAGATTTATTTCCTATATGACACACCACACTTACTTAAATGCACAAAGAATAATCTCCGCGCGCCTCACAAGCTCCATATCGGGCAAGAAATTGTGGATTGGTCTTTCATTGCGCAACTATACGAAAGCTCGCATCCTCTCAAACTCAAATTGGCGAAGAAACTAACCGACAACCACATTTACCGGAAGCCTTTCAATAACATGAAAGGTAAATATGCCAGCCAGGTGATGAGCGAATTGGTCTCAGTGGCCATTGATGTATTTATTTTTCTTGGCGTATTGCCGGCATCCGCCAAACCAACAGCTGATTTTCTCGAGAAGATAGATAAGTTATTCGACTGTCTGAATAGCTTTTCTGTAAAAAAAGCCAGTGACAAGTTACGTTATGCAATTTCGGAAGGGTCTGAATACCTAGCCTTTTTGCGGGAGTGCCTGTCGTGGGTTGAAAGGTGGAAATTTGACGGGCCTCGGCAACCACACACAGTTGAGGCATGGAAGGTCACCTTAAAGGCTATCCTTCTCCTCAGGGACGACCTCTTCCAAAAAAACTTTTTCCGTGTTCTCTTGACTCGCTGGCTACAGCAGGACCCCCTGGAGAACCTTTTCGGGCTTCTTAGGTTAAAGCATGGCTGCAATGACAACCCAAATGTGCTTCAGTTCACATCAGGCCTGAAACACATTTCTGTTGGCAAACTGGTTGTCCTTTTTTCAGAAGGAAACTGTGAACAGGATCGCAGCGCTGTGTGGGCACAAATGTCAGAGCCACCTCATTCGCTTCCTACTACTTGTGATGCAGCACCAACAGTCGATATGCTTCCTGATGAGGAATAGCTCGTTAGCCATGATATAGTAGAGGATAACGTTCTCTACTATGTTGAGGGATATCTCGTACGGCAATTTTTGTTGCACAGGTCTCCACACTGTGTGTGCAACACCTTTTTGAAGAATGCCGACCGCCAGCTTTGTGCATCACACCAGTATTTTGCTATGTTTAAGGCAAGCAACATCTCCTCAGATTTATTTGGCAATGTAACAATGCCTTCTGACGATTGCTTTCAGGATATTAAGGCCATGGAAGCTTGCTTTTTGGAATATATTGGTGTTGTGGTGCACCTGCCTAATGTGAGTAGAGTTTTGGCAGGCATTTTGCACGGTTGTATGGGAAGGCAAAAATTCTGCTCTGAAGAATGCAAGAAAGCCTTTGTGCACCTCTTTGCAAGGATTCGCTTGTTGTGGCATATTCGCTTCGTGAACATCTCCTTGGCTAAACAACGCACCAGAAAATCTGCTGCAGCACGAAAATTGCGGAAGTTTTTGTAACTTTTAGGATTCTGTTTGCATATTTGAGGTCTTGAAAAACTGAGCGCTCAGAAAACACGAACGACAAAAAGACACACATATGCGCAAAAGTAGGCGCTACTTCAATATTTTTGAGTCACCGCTACTTCTATAGCTGAGGTCACCATTTTCTGCCTCTGAAGCGGACATGTGTGTGTACTATTTATCTGCTTGTATTTTGTCTTTGTTTTTTCATTAAGCAATATAGGTATGTTACACTGAAGAAAGCATAAACCCTTCGTGTTATTTCATGAGAACACTCTATAGTGGCTTCAGTATTTTGTAAATTTTTGCTTAAGCTTTTATAAAGAAACCTGATGCTGAATAGAAAATGTAGCAATGTCTAACTCCGGTAGTTTATGGTTTTTGTATCATTTCCTCTTGCATCCTAAGTGTGCGGTGTGCCGTATTATCTTGTCCCACCCATCGGATGATTTTATATCGGGATACGTGCTGTGAACTTGTGTATAGTTATTACTGTTTTTCTTTTGTCTTTGTATATACGTATGTGCGGCAATGTGCACTGGATTGATACTGGGTTATTAGCATGCTGGCATGTGCGGTCCACTTTTGTATGCGTCCAAAAACGTAAAACATTCAAGTTGTATTTGTACTGCATAAACTGTACGTTTAGGCAATAAAACATTCAAACAAACTCTGCTCTTTATTCTTGTCTAATTTATGTGTACACGTAAACAAAAACAACGTCTGACTTAGAATAAGTAGTTGACAAATAGGTGGATGGGCAGACCATCAATGAGAACGCAATGATGGCCGTTTTCATCATGTGGCGGGTTGCGCAACAGGAAGAAGGTCGCGTGCTCGCCATCTGAATACCTTCCACTCGCTCAATTTGGCTTTCTGGTGCATCCCAATTTAATTTGGCGCTAAATCCCCCCCCTCGCCACTCGGATCCTCAGTCCTCATCAAGATGGCGTCCGCAAGTGCATGTCTGCAACTCGCCGCCATGTTTTCGTACCGCCCCCAAACACCAGGCGTTCGTCCGGCGCTGCGAGCGAATATCGCGTTCCATGGAGGGTATAGGAAGTTTCACTCTCCTGCACATGGGCCTACAACATTTCCGCTTCCACCGGAAATGCAGCCGCCGTAGCCGGGATTTGATCCCGCGACCTGCGGGTCAGCAGCTGAGTACCTTAGCCACTAGACCACCGCGGCGGGGCGTGACGCAGAAAGAGACTGTGGCTACTCTACATCCCGCTTTAACACGCTGCCAGCAGCCGCCGGAGCGCAAAGGCCACGTGCTTCCATGTTCCCTTTCATAAAACTTGACACTATACATGATAAAAAATGTCTCGTGATTCTGTCATAATGGTAATTCAATCCTATGTACGGTAAATGCAGTTTATACGTAGCTAGCTTCACCATATGTGGTTTGCAAAAGCGTAAAGGTGTACGTGTTTACGTACGCGCGTAGTTGCTTACTTATAAGGAGCTGAAATGGTGAAAGATGCGCGTTCTGGTAAGACGGTAACCACAAACTGGTATCCGGTTACGCGCTAACCCTGCGTGGCACTTGGACTTGTGCATTAGTTCCCTTATTTGCGGGCCACATTCAGTACCTTTATGATATCTTCATTCCGTACCCCCCCCCCCCCCCTGCGGATACTTCATCACCTGAGCTATTTATGAGTGTCGATGAAGCCTTTCTTCACAACCGATGTGTCTAAAGCATCCTGCCTGAACCACTTCATGAAAGCTTGTCTGGGTGGCCTACATGCCAGCGGGACCCACACTATAAAGGTATTTTGCGAAAATGCCCTGTTGCTGAAAACGGCATGTCAACGTTGGCGGCTTTCTTGCGGCGTTGTTCATGATTGCCAAGAAAGAAAATCAGTGATTGAGCGAAGATAAAACTCAGGCATGCTATGTGGCCACCAGGTGTTCTTACACAGACAGAGTCATGCCAGTGCTTAAAGCTCTTAAAACAGCCTAAAACATATCAAATACAAAGGTCATATTGGGCACAGCGCCACTAAAAAGATAATTTTGAGCCATGGACACGTAGAATCATATCACACGTCTTTGAATATTGTGACACGGCGTCCTTCTTCTATTTTATGGTACCGGTACATTGTATGTGCAGATACAACTTTGCTGCGCAATTGGCGCCATAATGTCTGAGAACACTCTAGATAGTTTTCGCATGTTATGTTCTACTTGAGTGCGCAAACGGGAAGAGCTTAGAAAGCTCTGGAACAGGTTCCGCCCTAAGTAATAACGCTCCTAAGTTTAACGGCGCCTATGTTAATGCCAACGCAGGTTGCGCGGATATGATTATCGAAAGCCGAATCCCTTTTCACCGCTATCCTTGCACAGTGTGTATTCCTGTAATCTGAATTTTTGTTTACAGGTGACAAGTTAAGCAAAGTGAACCGTTTCATTGGTGATTTAGAAATTCCTGCCTTTGTGAACGTCAGTACCATGTGAAAAATACAAGCACCACCGTCTTTCTTTTTAGGCCTCAGTTTTCGGCGCTGTTTTATGTGAATAATGTCGCACCAACTCGCCCAACCAATCATTTTAGCTACATATATTTCTAGTACAATGGGCTCTCTCATTGTTTCACAAAGCCGCTGTTTGTCTCGTTTTTCTTGGCGTCTGTTTTTGGCGCTATTTAAGAGAATAATGTCGTACTTACTCGCCCAAGCAACCATTTTAATCATGTACAAAGCCTCGCTCCTACTACAAAGGGCTCAGAAGTGATTATTCAGTATCAGCCACCGCAAGAGCATAGTGCGCTGTCGTGAAGGTGCAGGCTGGCTTAAAACACTTTACGATTCTCTCGAAGTACAAAGTATCGAGATGACAATTATAATAAATAGTGGAACTAAGACCTCAGGAAATCAATGTATATGGTACGATACTCAACGTTTGTATTTTTTGGTTTTTAGATAGTGAGGAACTTTATCGCAATTGTTATTACCCTATTGCTGCAGCTGTTGAGTCATCTGGTACTTCCCTCCAAACTTTACTGCAACTGTCATTGTTTTCTTTTTGTAAAAGCATGGGAAGGCACAGAGAAACAAGGTTAACTTTTTCATATTGTCACGGGGTCGTGATGTGGACTAATGGAGCACACTGCGAGTCGAATAATAAATTGTTTATTTGGGTGAACTTGTGCCCAGTAAACAGAAAGTCGGACTACAGTAGCAGTCTTGGACTGATAGCGGCGAACGGAGCGTCAGCCGTCGATCAGCAAATGACAAGCGGTGAAGTGCATCGGCATTTATTCTCTTGCTATCGAATGTTCTAGCGTTACCGCGGGCGGTGGCTTAGGTTTCAGAATAATCTGTACAGTTCGCAGAGTGGGCGTCATCTTATTGAATTGATCTACTAAAGTGCGGAAGCTTCGCGAAAACTGCAGGCGCAGTTTGCGCTGAGAATTGTGTAATGTTTTGCGACGATAACAAAACCTGGGAAATGGCACGTGGCATTGCCCCCCTCTGAAAAAGCATAGTCCAGATGCTTTAACTAAAGATTAAGGTACGATAATGCAAAAAATACAATGAATAAATTACGATACAATAATATTATTAAAGGAAAACATTGTTTCACTTTGTTAACGCACATGAAACGGCTTGAGGCGCGCGACATGGACGACTTCAGGTCGCGATCGGCGTCGTTGAGAGTTCGTAATGCCGTCGGGGACAACCTCGTAATCAAGTGGGCCGAGACGTCGAACCACCCTGTACGATCCGAAGTACCGTCGCCGAAGCTTTTCACTTAGTCCACGTCGGCGTATCGGCGTCCACACACAAACATGTTCACCGGGCTGGTATACCACTAAGCGTCGTCAAAGATTGTAGCTGTGGCTGTCGGTCGTCTGCTGAATCTTGATACGGAGACGCGCGCGTTGTCCGGCTTCTTCGGCGTGTTGAAGGTACTCGCTCACATCGAGGTTTTCTTCGTCGGTGACGTTGGGTAACATGGCATCGAGCGTCGTTACCGGGCTCCTTCCGTAGACCAATTTGTATGGAGATATCTGCGTCGTCTCCTGCACCGCCGTGTTGTATGCGAAGGTCACGTACAGAAGAATGGCGTCCCACGTCTTGTGTTCGACATCGACGTACATTGCCAGCATGTCGGCGACCGTCTTGTTTAGCCGCGTGGTGAGGCCGTTGGTCTGTGGGTGGTACGCTGTCGTCCGGCGGTGGTTTGTCTGGCTATATGCCAAGATCGCTTGAGTTATGTCAGCAGTAAATGTGTTCTTCTGTCGGTGATAAGGACCTCCGTGGTGCCGTGACGTAGGGCGATATTTTCGATGAAGAATTTAGCTACCTCGTTATACACTGCCTTCGGGCATGGTTTTTGTCTCGGCGTAGCGAGTGAGGTAGTCGGTAGCTACCACAATCCATTTGTTTCCGAAAGCCGACGTCGGGAACGGCCCCAGTAGGTCCATAACAATCTGCTGGAAAGGTCGGAGAGGTGGCTAAATTGGCTGCAGAAGTCCCGCTGGCTTTGTCGGTGGTGTCCTGCATCGCTGACAGTCTCGGCATGTCCTCATATAACGAGTGACGTCGGTTGTAAGACGTGGTCAATAGTACCTTTCTGGTATCCTCGCGAGCGTGCGAGAAACACCGAGGTGCCCTGCCGTCGGATCGTCGTGCAGGGTCTGCAGGAATTCTGGTCACAGAGCTGAAGGCACAACAAGGAGGTACTTGGCTCAAAGGGGTGAAAAGTTTTTCTTTTGGAGAAGACCTTTTCGCAGGAAAAACGACGCAACTGCGCGCTTGAATGCCTTCGGTACTTCGGTGGTCCTGCCTTCGAGGTATTCTATTAGGGCCTTAAGTTCCGGGTCGGCCCGCTGTTCAGGGAAGTCGTCGGTAGTTATCGTTCCCAAGAAGTAGTCGTCATCCGGGTCGTCGGGCGGTGGTTGGTCGACAGGCACACGAGAGAGACAGTCGGCGTCAGAGTGTTTCTTGCCAGACTTGTAAACGACATTAATATAATATTCTTGTAGTCTAAGGCTCCATCGTGTGAGGCGACCTCATGGCTCCTTCATGGTGGCTAGCCAACACAAGGCGTGGTGGTCGCTCACAACTTTGAAGGGCCTGTCGTAGAGGTAGGGGCGAAATTTTGACGTAGCCTAGATAATGGCGAGGCACTCCTTTTCTGTTGTGGAATAACTGCCTTCAGCTTTGGATAGCGATCGGCTGGCGTAACTAATAACCCATTCAAGTCCGTTAGCCCTCTGCACAAGAACGGCGCCAAGACCTACGCTGCTTGCGTCAGTGTGTATTTCTGTCTCGGCGAATTTGTCGAAATGGGCAAGCAACGGAGGCGTCTGGAGGCGATGTTTAAGTTCCTGGAAAGCGTGTTCCTGTGGCGTTTCCCAATTGAACTCCACGTCGGCCTTGGTAAGCTTAGTGAGTGGATAGGCAATGCGGGCGAAGTTTTTCACGGACCGCCTGTAATAGGCGCACAGGCCCAGAAATTGGTGCACCACCTTTTTGTCAGTGGGCGTTGGGAAGTCGGCGATGGCGGCAGTTTTCCGTGGATCGGTACGAACTCCAGACTTGCTAATCACGTGCTCCAGAAACAAGAGCTCCTCGTACGCAAATCTGCACTTTTCTGACTTCAGTGTGAGTCCGGACGTTTTTATGGCTTGAAGTACAGCTTCAAGGCACCGAAGATGCTCATCGAAACTCGAGGAAAACACGACGACGTCGTCCAAGTAGACAAGGCCAGTCCGCCACTTCAATCCTGCCAGTACTGTATCCATAACACGCTTAAAAGTTGCACGCGCTGAGCAAAGACCGAAGGGCATCACTTTAAACTCGAAGAGGCCGTCCGGTGTTATAAACGTCGTCTTCTCTCGGTCTCTTTCGTCGACTTCGATTTTCCAATAGCCAGTCTTGAGGTCCATTGACGAAAAGTACTTGGCGTTATGGAGCCGCTCAAGTGCGCCGTCTATTCGCGGGAGAGGATACACGTCGTTTCTTGTGATTTTGTTTAGGCGGCGATAATCGACGCAGAAACGTGGGGTCCCATCCTTTTTTTTTCACTAACACCACGGGGGATGCCCATGGACTCTTGGACGGCTGGATAATGTCATCCCGCAGCATTTCATCAAATTGTCTCTTCATGGCCTCACGTTCTCACGTCTAAACCCTGTACGAACTCTGACGGAGTGATGTGACATTTTCTTCGGTTATGAAGCGATGTTTCGTGATTGGGGTCTGCCGAATTTTTGATGACGACGAATAGCAATCTTCGTATTGCAGGAGCGGGGCCTTGAGCTGTTCTTGCTTATGATTCGAAAATCTGGGATTGACGTCGAAAGCTATGGGAGGGGCTTGGTTTCTTTGAGCAGGTTCCGCAGAATCGGCGAGGGCGAAAGCACTGGTGGTGTTCACAATTTCTTCGATGTAAGCAACCGTTGTTCCTTTGTTCACATGTTTGTATTCATTGAAGTTTGTGAGCATAAACGTTGCTTTGCCTGACTCTCCGCAGCTCTGTGATTCCTCTTACGACGCAAATAATACGGGTGACCAACAGATGCTGACTGCCTTCAACGATACCCTCCAAGTCAGGTGATTTAGAGGCGCGACTGAAATAATCACGCTGGAGCGAGGTGGAATGGTAACTTGTTCTTCCAGCACAATCAAGGCATGATTTCCTGATGGCGTGTGCGGCGGTAGTGCTTCTTCTGTGCATAACGTTATCGACTTTGTTCATAGGTTGATGACAGCACCATGGAGGCATAAAAAGTCCATGTCAAGGATGACATCTCTAGAGCAACGCTGTAGGACTACGAAGTTTGCAGGGTAAATACAGTCGTTAATGGTGACTCTTGGTGTCCAGACTCCTGCAGGCGGTACGAGATGACCTCCGGCTGTGTGGATTTCGGGGCCTTCCCAAGCTGTCCTAACTTTCTTCAACTTCGTGGTGAACAGCCCACTGACGACGTAATAGTCGGCTCCAGTATCGACGAGAGCGCTCACATTGTGGTCATCAATAAAAACGTCGAGCTTGCTTGTTCGCCGTCTCGCGTTAGAGTTAAGGAGTGGCGTCGGGTCACGGCTGCGCGGGCTTGCTCTGCTGCTTCCATGTTGCGTCGTCAGGTTACCTTCGGTAAGTGAGGTTTCGCTGTCAGGACTTTGCTTGGCTGGTGTCGTGTTCGGAAAGCTCCGTCGCGGCGTCGTCGTCGGAGGAGAATCTTCGGTAGTTCGTCGCACAGCAACCGCACCTCCATCTGTTGGTTGCTGCCCTTAGTTTCCCGGATACGGGCTAGGGACCGACCCCGCGTTGTCCCAGAGTACTGCCGGTGGTGTGGTGACATGCGGCGGCTGGGCGACGGCGAACGGAAAGGACTTCGTGGTGTCCACTGAGTTCCTGTCAGGTAGTCGGTGATGTGACGTGGCCGTTTCCCTGGCTGCGGACGTGGTGCATCGACGGCGAAGCCGCGCACTTCCATCTGCCGGTACTGGCAACGGCGGTAAGGGTGCCTGGCCTCGCCACAGTGGTAGCACAGTGGGAAGTGGTGAGGGGTGCACCAAACGTCGGTTTTCCTCGGCGCACTGCGCTGGCCCGCTGGTGAACACTAGGTCTGGATACAGTAGGTCTGGGTGATCAAAAGGGCTGTGTTCACAGCTTGACGGAGGCGTCCGGTACATGGAAGAAACAGCACCTCCACCAGATCTCACGGGGTCGTAGCGTGGATGAATGGTGCACACTGCGAGTCGAATAATAAATTGTTTATTTGGGCAAACCAGTGCCCATTAAACGGAATGTCGGTCTACAGTAGCAGTCTTGGACTGATAGCGACGAACGGAGCGTTGGCCGTCGATCAACAACTGACAAGCGGCGAAGTGCATCGGAATTTATACCCTTGCCATCGAATGTTCTGGTGTTATCGCTGGCGGTGGCGTAGGTTTCAGAATAATCTGTACAGTTCACAGAGTGGGCGTCATCTTATCGAAATGATCTACCAAAGTCCGGAAGCTTCTTGAAAACTTGCGGTGCGGTTTGCGCTGAGAATTGTGTAATGTCATGGGGCAATAACAAAACATAGGAAATGGAAAGTGGCAATATTATGGCGTTCAATTTTAGCGTTATGTGCTTAGAACAGCCACTATAAAACACAACTTATCAATCTTTCCAAATTTCTCTCTCTCAGGTAGGCTTCTTCGATTTCAAAGAAATTAAACATACATGTTATTATTCTTAATTTTGACGTTGGTACAAAGGTGGTGATTTCTTCTTGGTGTTTCATGATGAACAAGAATAGGGAGCAAAACAAATATGGCATGAATTAGGTGGCTCAAGTTCTTGTCTTTAGCTCATGTTGATGGATGTGGTAATTTTTCAGCCTTTACCTACTTCATCGAAAACCATCTTATCACGGCAGGCAAGTTTACCAAACCCTCAGAAAATTCATGACCACAACGCACTTGCGCTATCAAGTGGGGAAACTTTCTATGTCAAAGACCATAGGGCTCTTTCTTGTAGTCCAGCCATAAGTTAGCTTATTTTTGTTTTACTCTGTGTTCACTTTAGCTTCGTATATAGGAAACCAATTCAAAATTTTGTAAACGTTCTATAAATTATAGTGTACAAAGAGTGATAGCCTAGGATAGGTTACAATTGCTTATACCCCATGCACAAGTATCTCACAGCAAAGTTGAAGCATGGCTGGCTTATAAGAAGGTGATTGAGCCGGTTCCGAAGTAATATTACATCGCACTCTTAGAAAGCGACCTGTCAATTTTCTTCTGCAAAAGGCCGTAGAGACAAGACAGCCACCTGCATCTACTTGATTGATTTGCTCATTACCTTTCTATTTCGAAAAAATCGGGAAGAAGCAGGGTAAGTGGTCGTCCGCATGCTGTAGAACGGGCAACATGGCCTATACGGAACGTGGTTCTTGCGGGAACGCAGATTGTCATGTTACGTTCACCAGTGCACGAAGCCGCGAGCGTCTCCGACTGTGGCGATGGCGGCATCTCTACAACCGACGCCCGGAGTTATTCCAGGGTGGCAGTCTCCAACAAGACCAACAGCATTGAATACCCTCTAAGTTGAAAAGGATCGTGCCTCAGATGTGTCACTTCTTCGTCTGTTCTCCTCCTCACCATTCCTCTTGTAGACGTCCCCGCACAACACGCAAACACTGCGTGTAAACCACTTTCATGTACGCTGCGTCAAATACAATCTCAATGGCACATGCATTGCGTAAAAAAATGCATTAGTCACTTCGGCGGATGGCCAGTGAAGATGGTAGACGTCGTTCACTGGCCAGAATGTGTATAAAGTTTTCCGAAAGAAAACTATAAAAAAACACTTTTACGTTGATTTTTCATCCATCAATTTCTTTTTAAGTTATTTTTATTGGTCTCTCCGCAAACACAATCGTGTCGCTTGTATCAGTGGTATTTTCCTTATTTATTTTTGTTGAATTTAGATACGCTGACCTCCTTGATCCTAAAAAGGTACTGGCACCAAATTTATTGCGATAGCAATAATACGGACACTCTCAGCTGGATTTCGCCACTGACGTCGATGTCATGCACCGTATATGTATACGTATCTATATATCTGAAAGCGCAAGAATAGGAAAAATCCCAAAGAAAAGACCCCACCGCGCGGAATTGGACGTGGGACCTCCGCGTCGTAAATGCAAGGCGTTAACCACTGAGCCACCAAAGGGTACCTCTATACACTTTTAAAGGGCAAGCTGTTCATATCTACCCATCAAAGCTCTTGGTGGGCATCTCGGGCGGGAACTATCATGTTTTCAGCATTATCAGATAGATGGCGCTTGAACGCGCGGCGGCTCTCACCTCTCACGCGTACTTTGGCTCGCGTATAGAATAAGGGGGTGTATTCCTACTGAAAAAACTTATATAGTTTTATACAGGTTCAGTATGCTTCAATACATTAGTTACTGGAGTAAATAGAGGAAATGGATGGACCTAATAAGGGTAAATAAGACTTATATATAACCTATATAGTGGCATGTAGGAGCTAAACTGTAACTGGGCAGGACATATATAGTGATATGTAGGAGCTATGTACATGTATGGGAATGCTATGTAGGTCCCAAGTACCACAATATAGGAGTGAATTGGGTTGGATGGAAGCCATCTTTAGGACTTGAATAGGCCTCAATGTCACCCTAATGGTGAATGTAGTACATGAAAACAACCTTTACCAAATATCTAGGCAAGTATAACATTTTTGGCATTGAAGTACCTAAAGTACTCAGTTTTTCAGCTTCGTTAGTTTGCTGTACAAAATCTCAAAAAATAACCAATTTTATTAGGTATATATCCGGAGATGCAAGTGTGTGCTAAAGCATATTATATATATCAGATAATTACCAAAGTACATCAATTTCATTTGTGATCACCTTAGTTTGCATATTTACATTTGCAGAAGTCATGGTATGCAAATAATGCAAGAAATTTTTTCAAACGTGGTATTTGTGCAATGAATAATCCTTTTGTAAAACGATAAATAGTGGGTGAGTAACTTCCAAATATACGAACAGTACAGAAAAAAATATAAAAGACAGTTTATCTTTCGATTCTCGAGATATACGTACACCTAGCCTCGCTCACATGCTCTGGCATTGCCTCCAGGCACAGTGGGCCAGGACTGCCAAGGGGAAGTTCGAATGAGCTCTACGCACCTCGGATCTTGAGACACAGCTCTGGGATATTCATATAGGAGCACGACACGGTCGGGGAAAGAGCCCCTAAGTTGTGATGTAGCAGCTGCCCTCTGTGCTCTGAACACACACAGTGAAAGACCTAAGTAATGTCATTCATTCATCTATACTGCTCCTCTGTAAAAGAAGTACATTTAACTTCATTGAAAAGGTTTTGCAGTACTAGGTTGTTGCAACCTAACTACATCCCGTTTTCAGTTCAAGTTTCCGCGAATTGCTTGAAATGGTTGATTGGAGAGTTTTCTTGGCTTGGCACAAGCTTGATCGTTTGTGAACGCCTTTTGGCTGCGTTTATTTCAGAATATAAATAAGAGCAAATAATTCTCAAAATTTAGTTTCATGTGCTACCGAACCTCTGAAAATAGCTTCTTGTACGCACGTATGCATCAAAGCATCTTCACCACTGGCCAACTAGGTATTTTTCATGGTACTGGTGTATTAAAACAAAAGTGGTTCAAATATACAATTCAATTGATTGATTTGTGGGGTTTAACGTCCCAAAACCACCATATGATTATGAGAGACGCCGTAGTGGAGGGCTCCAGAAATTTTGACCACCTGGGGTTCTTTAACGTGCACCCAAATCTGAGCACACGGGCCTCGACATTTCCGCCTCCATCGGAAATGCAGCCGCCGCAGCCGGGATTTGAACCCGCGACCTGCGGGTCAGTAGCCGAGTACCTTAGCCACTAGACCACCGCGGCGGGGCAAATATGCAATTCAAGTTTCGATGCATTTCTTCAAATAGTTGAATGGTGCTTGGGTGGCACGTTTCAATACATTTCTTTAAAAATGACTACTGTTTGGGTGGCACAAGCGTGCTTGCTCGTGAATTGTACTTTGCTGTGTTTATTGCTCAAAAGCTGAATAAGAGCAAATAGTTCTCATGATATTGTTTTGCATGCTTCCATCCCAACCTTTGAAATCATGATGAGTCTAAAAATACCACTTCACTTAGCTCATTTAGTTTCATATATATATTTTTCTGAAATAACCTATGTGAGGCATGTTTAACAGTCCTTTGAATTTAGAATGAACTAAACAGGACAATGTTTTTTAGCTGAATTTCTTTTTTGTCATTTTACATGAAATCAGTTTTATTTCCTGTATATATTATGATAATAAAGAATACCCCACTTTTAGGACGTGAGACCCCACATATCAATCATTAAAGTATACCCTAAAGTATATCAGATAGGTTCCCAATGCCTTTCAGTTACATTTGTAATTAGCCTACTTTGTCCACATGTTCAGGTTCATTTACATATTTTGTGCTGTCTATACAAATTCATGCAAATGTTGTAAATGTGCTACTGATTGATGTTCCTTAATCCTAACCCAAAGAAGTGAATTATGCGGATATATCGGGCTCACTGGTGACATAGCTTAGAATACATGTGTAGGTTCTCTGGATAGGTAAAATAGCCTTCAGCCTGTTCTTGCTTGGTATATATTTTTGTGCTGGTCCAGAGTGTAATGTATGTATGTCTATGCTATTTATTATGCTTGATGTCTCACTCATATGGCATGTGAACAGGTGTAAATATTTTAGCACTTTATAATAAATCTTTCAGTCCTCGTAGCAAATTGCTTTCCACAAAAAAGATAAAAGGTATAAATTTGATTCTTCAATTTTACATACGAACTGGTCAATTTTGCATGAGTTAGATTCAAGGAACATGCTTCTACTCCAGTACAGTTAGTACATTATACCTCAAAATTGATACAATGCAAGGCAAAAAAAGTTTCAGACAGCTTTGTACTATTGGTGCAACATACTCCCCACTCAGTACAACTAGTACATGAAACCTCAAAAACAAACATTGGCCCTCAATACAGCCACTACAATAAACCTCCAAAAACTAACATTGCCACAATGCAAGGCTAGAAAAAATAGCTGCTGCTTTTGTGTATTTCTGCTGGTTACTACAAAATGATGCGTGGCTCAAATTTTTTACCGACAGGTATCCACATGCGATAGCAAAGGAAAGCAGAGCCATTAGGTAATTTATTTATTTGTTCATACGCACACTCCTGCCAAGACAATAGTTACAGTAACAATGGGGCCATAGACAAAAGCACAAGTAACGAGGCCATTGGTATGGTTACCTTAAATGGAGGGATGGATGAACTTTATTTGGTCCTTGGGAACGTGGTTTAGCACGTTACGGGCCGCACCCACGTCGGAACAGAAAGAAAATTTTGAAAGAAAACGAAAAAAATTAAAGTCAGCTGCGTACAAATCATTAGTTTGCCCAATACTGGAATACACTTAAACTGTTCAGCTCCCTCACGGTGTGGTACAATCACATAACAATAAATCAGTTCAGAAAAAAGCAATCAGATTCATGCACGCTTGTTACATTTACATTTTTTTCAGCTTCATCCCATGCTCACGTTTGCCCCGCTGCGGTGGTCCAGTGGCTAAGGTACTCGGCTGCTGACCCGCAGGTCGCGGGTTCGATTCCCTGCTGCGGCGGCTGCATTTCCAATGGAGGCGGAAATGTTGTAGGCCCGTGTACTCAGTTTTGGGTGCACGTTAAAGAACCCCAGGTGGTCAAAATTTCCGGAGCCCTCCACTACGGCGTCTCTCATAATCAAATGGTGGTTTTGGGACGTTAAACCCCACAAATCAATCAATCAATCAGCATGCTCACGTTTTATTATTAGAGATATTGTAACGGGTGCTTGCAGAAACGAATTTTTATGCTGCGCAGGATCCTTCACGCTCGTGCTCATACTCGGGAACCTTTCTCTTTCATATATTCCAGTGTATGGTCAACCTGACACTGACTATGGCTGTTCCTTACCGGTCACACTTGAACTGCTTTAAAAACTTTTGTTGCACTGAGAGTCTAAATCTCAAAAAACTCTGCACACTGCTTTTCTTCAAGCTTGTTGAGCAAAGTACATAAATACATCACTTTTGAATTTGTTTTGTATTGCCACATTCCCTCCTCAAGATTTCTTATTGCCCTGTTTTACTGCCAGTGATTCTAAGCGCAAACCGCGCCTGCAGTGTCGTAGAAGCCTGAGGACCACAGTAGATCACTTTGTCAAGATTACACCCACTTCGGCAACATTGCAGAATAGTCTATAACCTACGTAGCCACTAACAAGAATCCTAGAATAGTCGATGGCAAATGTAATAACACTGATGCACCTCACCACTTGCCAGTTAATCATCGGCCAACGCTATGTTCGCTGCTATCATTGGAGGTGGGAATCGCTGTAATCATACATTCAGTTTACAGGCCACAAGTTCAGCCGAATAAAGAGTTTCATCTCGCAATCACCGTCTGCGGCCTTTGTCCACGTCACGGCCCCGTGACATGTGGTGGATGTGCTGCTTCTTTCATGTACCAGACGCCCCCATCAAGCCGTGGACTTATCCCACGTCCTGGTGAAGACACATTCGCCAGCCACAAGCAACGAACAAGCTGCAGGCAGCAATGTTTATCACCAGATTACAGGCTTCTACAAAACAAGGTTCAGAAGACTACAATAGCCGTTGTGTGGGAAGAACTTTGCCGAACGTTCCTGTCATGCTACCAACAAGTAACATCGATCGCTGGCATCGCCAAAGAGAAAACCCAGCAGTCAATGAATATTCATAAGACAACACAACCGCAACCCCAAGCAATGAACTACGCTGCCGCTGCCCGACACTACACTCCACCTTGACGTTCACGTCAAGAGGCGGCACTGACGCATTTTTGTCGCAAAACACCGCCGCCACCGCTGCTGCCGCCGCCATGTCAGTGCAACGCTCCGGCAAGAGTTGACGTGTGACGTGCCCCCGACCTCTCTGCTACCAATGCGAAGAAGCTGGTCGCACATACAGCTGCTACCAGTACCACCGAATAAGATTGCATGGTTTCACCATCAATGCGCCTGTCCACAGTGGGCTAAAAGAACGTGCGCCATCACTGACCACCTCCCAGCTACACAATGGACACCCCGAGAATTTTCGCATTGAACTTCACCATGTCACTACCTGTCGCCTCACCGGAGGTTGTACAATGGCTCGGCCCGGGGCCGGTCGTCTAGCCGATATTCGGAAAACGAAGCACATCAACCAAAAGAGGTGTGCTTGCTGCATGACCAACAACCAAAGGTCTTCCGCCGACGACGACAATGCCACTACACAACTTCAAGAACCCACCGCAACCCTAACGCAGTTCCCATGTCGAAACTTCACGGCCAGAAGACCTGATAACGCAACGTCGAAACAATGGTGCAAACCATCGTAGCTGTGATTTGATGCCCTGACCCAACCTCAACGCCAAGCAACGAACTTGCGACCTCGACGTTCCCATCGATCGCCACCGCGTCAGAGCTCTCGTCGACGTGGGAGCCGACTATTCTGTCATCAGTGGAATGTTCGCTGTGTGTTTGAAGTTAGGACAATTTAGGAAGGCCCTGAAATCCGTAAAGTCAGAGGTCACCTAGTAACATCAGCAGAAATCTTCGGCCATGTTCGTCGTTGAGAACATCGTCCTTTGACATGGCGCCCCAGATGTTCTCATCACCGACAGAGGTACGGCCTTTACTGCTGACCTGACTCAAGCAATCCAGAGATAGAGCCAGACAAGACACCACCGTACGCTTGCCACAAGTTGGGGGGCCAACACATCCTCATAAAGGGACAAATAAATGTAGTGAATGAGTCCACATACAGCCGTTCTTGATAAGAGCAACCCTGTCATATAAAGAGCAGCTCACCAGTTACTTGCGTCATGGTCCGCAGCAACGTGTACGTGTCTTAACTGGATGTGTTCCTCAATTGCCACAGAGGTTTGGTAGTTATGGTGCTCGACTGCAGACCAGGAGGTCACACGATCATATGCCGCCCTTGGCTGCTGCATTTCGATGAAGGCAAAAAACTACCGAACCACTTGCTTGAATTAAGGTGCACATTGGATAACACCAAAGAGTCAAAACGTTTGGAGCCTTCCATTACGGCATTCTTCATAGTGGTATCATGGTTTTCAATTGTATTCATTTATCACTTCTCTGTCGGCCTGTGAAATTAGTGAAA
>NW_023613645.1:0-50903 GCF_013339725.1 Rhipicephalus microplus
GGTTCATTCAATATTGCTTAGTACCATTCCCGTTCATCCAGATGTGAAAACCTATGTTTATGCCGATGACATTGCTTCTTTGCTATGGCACATGACTTCCACTGTCTCTACACTATCTTGCAAGCATATCTTAACGAAATAGAACATGGCCTAGATGGATTGATGTGTAACCTGAATACCGGTAAATGTGCTATTCTGTTTTCCTATCAAAGATCCCGTGCACATATCAATTAATTACAAGCTTCAAGATATCCCACAAGTACAATCATTGAAATATCTTGGAGTTCTGTTTATGAACATCTAAAGTGGCGCCCTCACATTGAATACATCGTGACAAAAGCAGTACGCGCGATGGGTTTATTGCGGAGGTTGAGCAATTGTCGATCAGGTATGAGAAAGGCACTTTTGATTATATATAAAATGTATATCCGACCTGTGTTGGAGTTTGGCTGCATTCTTTTTTCGGGTGCGCCAGCCTACAAACATCGGCCGCTCGTTCTGTTGGAAAGAGAGGCTTTACCGCTCTGCTTAGGACTTCCAAAGTATACTGCAAATGCAGTGTTATACTTTGAAGCACGAATACCAACCTTATTATGTCGCTTTAACATTCTTACTTTGCAGACCTTTTTACGACTATATGAAGCACCGTTTAACCGTGAACAAATTATTTTTATTTCCAATCCTGACCTATTATTCTCCGTGCATTGGCCCAGATTTCACAAACCACAAATAGTATTTGTTCAATGGCTACTTGAGCCTCTAAATGTACACGTTCGTGATAAGATTCCTTTAACTGAGCAACGAAATTCTCAAGAAATTGTTTACCATGATATCTTCCCAACTCACGCTAAGCTATTACCTACAGTCATTTTAAATGATTTATTGCAGGACCATTTAAGTACTCTGCCAACAAATGTCATTATAGCAACGGATGCATCTCAATCACATGAAAAATCAGGCGTTGAAATATATTGCCCCGTACTTCATTGGTCATTTTCACTTCGCTTACCGAATTTTCTTCCGGTCTTTCTGGCTGAATTCATGGCAATAATGTTAGCTTTGCGAAAGGTAAATATTTCCATTCCAGTCGTAGCAGTCATAACTGATTCATTATCAGTGTGCTCTTCTCTGTCCGCATCTGGTCACTCACCTATAGTGAAACTTTTTAAATCATTGATTCCCTGTCACCTCCGAAGTATTTATTTAATCTGAACACCAAGGCACAAAGGTTTGTTTGTGCCTTGGTGTTCGAAACAGCTGGTTTTCTTGCAAAAGCATCCCTTTCGACACCAATTATTCCTATTTTCCCTCATACAGTATACATTACGGTGGCGCGATTTCGCACACCTAAAATCAGGCAAAATTTATCTGACCCTGCACTGACGACTTATCCAGAGTACAAACACTTGTTGTTTTCCCTGGCGCAGTGAACTAACTAACGCAAGGATGATGGAAGTTGTCATCACAAAATTTCGTTGCCGCGTTACCTCCCTCAATTTTTACTTGCATAGATCAGGCATATTGAATTCCCCTATGTGCGTTGACTGTAATCAAGAGGAAACGATCAGTCATTTTTTATTACATTGTCGCCGTTTCGATTTATTCAGGCAAAGCATACTAGCACCACCTCTTCAAAGACTGGGCTTGCAACTATCACAACCTGATCTTCTTTCATTTGGAGCCTCTACACTGGGTTTCAGCCACAGGGATGTTTTATTCGCCGTTCAAGAATACATCACTGCGACTAAACGATTTTCTTGCTAAATTACTGTCTCACTATTTTTCTTCTTTTTTTCTGCCAACTTGATATCGGTATTTCAAATCAAAATTAAGTTACAAAAATTTGTGGAAATGACGCATTGCTGAAAGTTTAGGCCTAATTCACCTTATAATCGGCCAATCCCCATCTTTGGGTACGAGCCATTTGCACAGGGAAACAACAACAACAACAACAACAGCCCCCCTGCTCCGCTTCAGCAAATCGCCCTGGATAATAAAGTGGCGAGAGAACGACTCGACCACGTTGGCTGCCGTCCCGTCTCCCTCTCTCGCTACATTGGTGACCCGGACACACGAACAAGCGACCGGCACTGCACTACTGCCACCGAGCTACTCGGCCATGCTCCAGTCAGCACAAGCCTGGCAGCCTCAATTCGACCTGCCAACTGCCCCCGTTCCGGACCTCTCGCCTATAGTCGTGGTTCGAGGAGTTTTCGGCGGCCTTGTATCACAACGGCATCTGAATCCAAGAGCTCATGTAGGGTATTGGAATACCATCGTACACATGACCTCAGAAACCACCTCACGTACTTCTCCTGGAGCCCTCGCCCGTACGACACTTGCGAGAAGCCATGCTCAAGTTTTACGGCTTTAACATGATCCTCCTCCAAAAATGACACAACTGCACCTGGCTCATCACCTTCCAGGACGCCTCTCGCCCACAGCCAGTCCAGACCCATTCCACTGCCAGCAACTGGCCACATAGATTCGACACCGCCGCTGCCCCGTACACGGTCGCAATCGCTGCAGAGACTTGGTCGGCTGAACTGTCTGTCCCGGGCGATTCGACGACCTCAGCTGGGCCAGCTGACCCTTCCTGCAGACTCCCCGCCTGTCCCGGCACCTGTGGAGGCCCGCGACACCACTCACACTATGGACCCAGAGCCTGCTGTGACACTGCACGCCATCAGTTTCCCCTGCACACCGGTGCCTGCTGCTCAAAACCTCGTGGGCTGCCAGCACCTACTAACATCAACCTCGATGTATCCTACAGAAGTTCAAGCCACTGAGCAGGCACGGCTGAACGTGCGTGATGCTGCGATGATGTCAGGAAATCCCGAGGGCCGCACGCCTGGCTCATCACAGGTGGGAGCACACCGTGCATGCCCCAACAGATGCGCAGTTAAACCATCCGCCTACCACTACGTACGCGTGCTTGAGCATTTCAACGCCGTAGACGGCCCATGACAACTGTGACGCCACATACCCGCTGCTCGATCTCGCATCACCAAACGTCGGTTCTAGCTCGAACAACGCGACGACTCATCGGCGTACGCCTACACGTTACACGTCGTCAAAGGTCGGAAAAAGCAATCTATCACTGCCCTCTGAGCTGGCTCGTTATCACTGTAAACCATGTCGCACTTCATCGGTCCAAAGCGCACCGTTTCCAACTTATGTGCACCCTACTCAGCCGACCAGGCGGCCGCAACAGCCGGTAATGTGCCACCGGAAGCGACGGTACCAGCACGGTAAACACAGTACCAGGGTTGACCGCACTCCCTGTCGACGTTACCACCAGCTCCAACAAGGAAGTAACACTAGACCCTCTGGACTGGCCGTACTACGCTCATGCTACAGTCCATCTTTTAAGACTCAGTGTCCGAGTGCGCGCGACAATTGACCGCACCGAAACGGCCCGTGTGTGTTCTCGGCCCTTGACAATTTTCACCTTGTCGTTGGTACTCGCTATCGACAAAAGTGTCATTTCATCACGACCCTCGCCCGCTCCTTCCAACAGCGTGCCTGCGTAGCCACCCTCGTCCGCTGCGCCATTCCCAGTGTCACCCGCCAGAGACCCACTGGTTGCCGATTGTCCCTTCCAGTTTACGACCTGGACTGCTCACGGACCCCGTTTCGTTTTGCAAACCTAACTCGCTTGTATAGACGCTCTCATTATTTTCATTCCGGCTTCATTTATGTGGGGGGAGTAATCTGTAGCGTCATCATCATCACCATTCATTATCAACGTTATTTTTCTAGCCACCGCGCTGCGCCTTTCGTGCAGCTGATGCGACAGCTCGAGGCACGAGCTGTGGAGAACGAGCTTCTGGCCTGGCGGTACAGACGTGGCAGCCGCCGCTGCTCCGCTTCAGCGAATCGCCCTGGATAATAAAGTGGCAAGAGAATGACTCGACCACGTTGGCTGCCGTCCCGTCTTCCTCTCTCGCGACAGGGTGTTCGACCAGATCCGGAGAAGTTGGCTGCCGTTGCCGATTTCCCTCGTCCTGGAGACAAAAAGGCTCTTCAGCGATTCCTCGGACTCTGTGTGTACTACCGCCGTTTTGTCGAAGGATTTTCGAAAATTGCGGAACCTCTTACAAGAATGACACGGCCAAATATGCCTTTTGTATGGACGGAAGAACAACAACAAGCCTTCGTAGAGCTACGCAATCGACTGCAGAAAGCTCCAGTGCTGGCACATTTCGACGACACTGCCGACACCGAGATCCACACAGACGCCAGCAATGTAAGAATTGGAGCCATTCTAGTTCAATGGCAGAACGGCGCAGAGCGTGTGATCGCTTACGCGAGCCGCAGTCTCACAATAGCAGAGGGTAATTACTCGACCACCGAAGAGTGCCTAGCAGTCGTTTGGGTCATATGCAAATTTCGACCCTACCTATACGGCCGGCCATTTCGAGCGGTCAGTGACCACCATTCACTCTGTTGTCTTGACAATCTACGGGATCCATCAGGCCGCCTCACCCGCTGGAGTCTCCGCCTTCAAGAGTACGACATAACGGTGGTCTACCGATCAGGACATAAGCATACAGACGCTGACTGCCTGTCTCGTGCTCCTATTTGCCCGACGTCATCTGACACTGAACAAGATTTACCGTTTCTTGGCATCGTTGATGTGGTGCGGATGGCTGAGCTTCAACGTGAGGACACTGAGCTACTTCCTGTCATCCAGCATCTTCAAGGAGACAACGTTATCGTCCCACGCCGCCTCTCGCGTGGTTTAACCACGTATTGCCTGCGCAACAATGTTCTCTACAAGAGAAATCTTGAGAGCAGCCAGGAAACTTTCCTTCTCGCCATTCCAACAGCACTGCATGAGGAAGTTTTGCAGGTGTGCCTTGACAATCCTTCGGCCGGTCACTTAGGCTTTGCCAGGACATTAGCGCGCATCCGGCAGAAGTACTACTGGTCACAGCTGTATTCGTCCATTCAGCGCTATGTTCGCACCTGCCGTGACTGTCAGAGGCGTAAACTTCCACCCGCAAAGCCCACCGGTTTTCTCCAACCTTTAGATCCACATCGAGCACCATTTCAGCAAGTGGGAATTGAGTTTCTTGGTCCCTTCCCTACGTCATCCTCAGAAAATAAGTGGATAATCATCGCAACCGACTATCTGACTCGCTATGCAGAAACCAAAGCTGTGCCTAAGGGAACTGCAGTTTAAGTCGCCAGATTCTTTGTCCACGACATTGCTTTGCGCCATGGTGCACCTGCTGTACTCATAACCGATCGCGGAGCAGCATTTACGGCAGAGTTATTGCAACAAGTCGCCAAACTGACGCACACCAACCACCGGAAAACAACAGCTTATCATCCCCAAACAAACGGCTTGACGGAGAGGTTAAACAAAACACTGGTCGACATGCTATCTATGTATGTTTATGTAGAGCACAAAACGTGGTATTAAATTTTGCCGTACGTCACGTTTGCTTATAACACCACTGTGCAAGAGACCACAGAACTAACACTATTCAAGCTTGTTTATGGCCGTCGCGTCACAACACCTTTAGACGCTATGCTCCCCGTAGATCAGGAAACCAGCGGAAATGACACCGTTGACGACTTCGTCGAGAAATCCGAGGGAGCCCGGCAGCTTGCACGGAACCGCATTCGCACGCAGCAAGATATCGACACTCGCCGTTATGACCAAGGCCGAAGGAACGTCCACTATCAACCAGGTGACTATGTATGGGTGTGGACACCAGTTCGACATCCTGGGCTTTCGGAGAAGCTATTGCGACGCTACTTTGGCCCTTACGAAGTTGTTCGCTGCCTCAGTGACGTGAATTACGAGGTTGCTCCCCAAAGCTCCGACATCACTTTGAACCGAAGACGTCCACGTCCAGAGGTAGTCCATGTAGTATGGATGAAACCGTACCTCGCCAGCGAGTTATAAACACTTCGAACTTTTTCCTATTATCCACAACAGCGTGGGCTTTTTTTTCGTTTAAGTGAGAATTTTTTTTCATGGCCACCTGTAGCATCTTAGTCAGTCGACCGGGACGGTCCTTCTTGAAAGAGGGGAATAGACGCAAGGTAGGCTGGCAACTGTAGTAGCCAGCCTCTGAGGAGGACAGCGATGTAGTTCTGGGTGCTTGCGCTCTGGTGCTCGCGTTTCTGACCCTTGGGTTACAAAAGTAAGCGCCCTATTTTTGTACCTGCATACCTGTGACTTCGTGATAATATCATCTGCGTAGAGTGTGTGATTAATTTCTTCCATCGGGCCAAATGATATGAAAGCTGCATCATAGAATTGTTGTAAGGAGCGGTGACAAGACCGCTTCTTGGGGAGTACCCCTTGTGCCTATAGTGTATGGGCCGTATTCATCATCCTCATATTTAAGGAAAAGCTGACGCTTCGAGAGGAAGTCTCTTACGTAGACTGCAATCGCTGCAACCTTCTCACTGCAATCTGAAGAGCTCAGGTTTGCCAGAATGCTACCATGACAAACTTTTTCGAAGGTTCCTTTAGGATTGGGAGCAAGAATGGCTTTGGCAGTGTGTCGCATGAAAGTGGATTCTGTTATGTCACGGTGCGAAGAAGGACATCTTGAGTATACATATGTGAGCGAAACCCAAACATAGTGTCTGCAAAGAGTCCCTTAGTTTTCATGTATAGAGAGAGGCGATTCCGAACCATTCTCCCCATAAGTTTACCCACACAAAGAGTTAGTGCAATAGGCCTCAGGTTGTCGGTACTCACTATCTTGCCTGCTTTAGGCGATGTTTCATAGAGTTGAGGATGTTCAAAGCAGAGAGAGGGGGGAGCGTTGGAGAGGAGAGAAGTGTAAGGGACGTGCATCCACCGTGGGAGTGGAGATGCCACGACAGGGAGAGAGGGGGAGTCAGTTGACGCGCATGGGCAAGGAGATGGACGTCGTGGGAAGGACAAGGAAGTGGCAGACAGTCATTGCCATAGGTTGTTTTTCATTTAGGAACTCGGCTCAGCTAAGGCTACTCTCCCTGCGTATACATATATAGGCCTAATGCAGGGATCTAACTTGGCTGGCTATAATAGGTGCTTCTGAGATTGCTCCAAGGACTAAAGAAAGTTATCTGCTGAGGAAGAATAATAACGTCGTGCTTTATTACAGCTATAAGCAAATTGTGCGGCACGCGATCGAAAGCTTTCTCCAAGTCGATGTGAAGCATAGCCACCGCAGAGCCCCTGATATGAGTACATTCTAATATGCATGTCTCTATGAATGTTCGTAAAGATGCTCCTTCGCTATATTCCATATGTGTGACGTGGTTATACTGGCGCTCTGCAATGCCAGCCATAATGATCAGTATATTCTTGTCTACATTGGCCGAAATGGTCGGCTGATACATTGAGACCTGTAGAAGTTTTCTTGAACTATGTGTTTTAGGTACCAGAATAGTATCAGGAGACACAAATTTCAAGGGACGAGATTTCACTACCAAAGCTTTATCAAAAATGTATGCCCAAATGGAAGATTCTTTCTGCGTAAGCTTCTTGTAGAAAGCAGCACTTAGACCTTCGGAAACAGTGATCGCACAGTTTATTTTATTAATTCCTGTCTCTACTTCTCTCGCAGCGATTTAGAGTTTCAACCTATCTTCAGTTTCATCGTTTAACTGCGGCATCAACGTCCGGAATTCCCTCGTGAAGTGATCCTGATCAAAAGCACTTTTGAAAACAGCTTGCTATATTGCCACAGAGATTGCTCCTAAGACTTATTTTACGAAAAGAACCAACGGGACGCTATGTGGGCGTCTACAGTGCCTCGCAACTAACGAGATGCTATGTGGGCGTCTAGAATGCCACGCAACCAACGAGATGCCATGCGGGCGTCTACAGTGCCTCGCGCGTGATCACGCATCTTGACACAGAGCAGCGCATGCCTCTGGTGCATGAGCACGAGCCGGAAAGACTGACCTAGTTGATGATCAGAACGGGACACGTAGGCGGAACGCTTTTAGCAGACTCTTCTTTGCGTCATAGCTACTTTTCTGGGCACAAGTTCGCCCGCAATAAATCATTGTGTGTGTCTCCCTCTTGCATTGCGTTACATTTTGGTGGAGGTGCTGGGTATGATTGGAAGTCCCCTTGGAGTAAGAGAAAGAAGCCCTGACCCCCAACGATTGGAGCCTGGCGAACTTTCCCCAGTACGCTAGCGTTCAAGCCACTGCCTCCGAGGTGAGTCACCTAAACTTGGACCACACCTTACTGCTCCAGCAACACGGGGAGCGGTAACCGCCAATCTCAGAGAAATGGCCAACCAAGCTTCAACATCTGAACTCATCGTGTCTCCGTTGTGCTAACCTGAACCCTTCCACGGTGACGCGCACGAAGATGTGGACGACTGGCTGGAGCATTTCGAGCGGACCAATGCCTGGGTTGAGGCAAGGAAATTGGGCCACGTGTACTTTGCGTTGGAGGATGCAGCAAGAATATAGTTTGAGAACCACGAAGGGGCAATAGCGACATGGGAACACTTTCGGCAGCATTTGTTTGCTGCGTAAGCCAACACGAATCGCCGGGAAAGGGCAGAAAATAACCTTCAATCAAGGAACCAACGCAACAACGAGAGTGTCAGCAAGTATATCGAGACCAAGTCCCGCCTCTTCAAACATGCCGATCAGAACATGACCGAAGAAAAGAAAGCGCGCCATTTGATGAGTAGATTCAAACAGGACTTATTTGCAGGCCTGGTTCGCAATCCTCCACGTACCGTTGCTGAATTCCGCACTAAAGCCACGACCATAAAAAGAGCACTGCAGCAGTGTGCCCGTCACTAGAATGGGGATGCCATTAGCGAGCCCGCGGAAGTCCTTTTGGCAAAACGAGACAACAGTAACGAGACACTGAGGGAACTGGTGCGTTCCATTGTAAAAGAGGAGCTTCGAAACATTCTGAAACCGCAAGTCATGCCGACAGTTTTATCCCTCACATTCGTCATGCGTGATGAAGTTTGGCACGCCATTTTTCAGCCGGAACCAGAAATGCAACCCCTTCGACTTCAACAAACTACTGGAACGCCATGTACTAACGTACGCAGACGATTTACGCCAACCTGCCGTCCAGAATGCCTCGTTCGCGTCTCCCAGCGCCCTCCAGTCAGCTTCGCCCAGCTCACCTTTTCTTGGAGAGCAGAGAGCAAGGAAAAGCGGTGTGTGGCGCACACCGGACAGTACACCACTCTGTTTTCACTGTGGAGAAGCTGGACATCTTTAACGACACTGTCCATAACGAAGAGTCTGTCTGCGTGGGTTTTCTGCGTATGCTCCATGCCCGCGTAATGGTGAAATGCCTATAGAAATAGAGGAGTACCTGTCAAGGCAGGGATCTCCAGCCGCTAGCTTCCAGCACCAGCCAAAGTTACCAGCACCAAATCGTTATGGATCGCCAAGGCCGCGACGTTCAAGTTCGCCACCACATTCACGAAACCATCGGTCAACGAGCCCGCGCCAGAAAAACTGAAGCCAGCGACCTGGTGAGGTAAGGCCGCTGATGTCTGACAGAGAAAAGATCTTACGTCAAGGCCCCAGCGAAGGAGCAACGAGCAGAAAGCGACGACAAAATAAGTAACGAAAAAAATTCTTCAGGCTTGCATGTTACAGTGGACGGGCGGGAATTTACCGTATTGATTGATACAGGGGCCGATTATTCAGTCGTAAGCTATGGAATCGCAAAAGATTTGAATAACGTTTTGACGCCATGGAGTGAACCAATAATTCGAATGGCTGGAGGCCACCCTATAACGCCTCTGGGAAGATGAACCGCCCGGATCAGCATTCAGGGTGATACTTATGTCGCTGATTTCCTAGTTCAGGCAGAATTCTCGAGAGATGTAATAATCGGCATAGATTTCCTGCTAGCTAACGGCGCCATAACAAACCTGTAGAATTGTAGTATTTCTCGACAAAGCTGGCCATAGACGAGGAGACAGGAAGTTCTGCGATGCGTGTTATTGACAGCGACGTAACCGAGCCTCCGTGATGCAGCGTCCTGGTTGGCGTAAGGAATGGCGCATTCGCCGAGTCTGAAGGAATAGCAGATGGGAATGTCAAACTGCTGCTAAAGAAAGGCATTTGCATAGTTCGAGGCATTATGCGCTTACGTGGTGGGCTTGCCAACGTACTGCTCTCCAATTTTGGAAATTAAATTCAGCATATCGCAAAAGACGCTGCCATCGTTTTTCTGCACAGCTCTACTGAAGTTACCAACTTATGTGTTGTTGCACAAAAGCCATCTGCTTCGGAAGCTACGCATGACCTTGGAACATCAGTTTCAATCAGCCGAAGTCTATCGCCAGCCGAGGAGAAAATCCTACAAGACCTCATAGATGAATTCGCAAAATGTTTTTGCACCTCATCAAAAAAACGTCACACTCAGATCGTGAAGCACAGGATCATAACAGAGGAAACAACCAGGCCAGTGTATCAACACCCTTACAGAGTTTCGCCGAAAGAACGAGAGGTTATAAAATATCAGGTACAAGAGATGTTCCAGGACGACGTCATTCAGCCATCTAGCAGCCCGTGGGCATCGCTAGTAGTTCTTGTGAGAAAAGAAGACAAAACGTTGAGATTCTGGGTAGACTACCGGAAACTAAACACAAAGCCAAGCCCGATATATACCCCTTACCACGTATTGATGACACGTTGGATCGGCTACGGCACGCCAGATATTTCTCTTCACTCGACTTAAAATGCGGATATTGGCAAATCGAAGTGGATGAAAGAGACCAAGAAAAGACTGCTTTCGTAACCCCGGATAGCTTGTATGAGTTTAAAGCACTACCTTTCAGCCTCTGTTGCGCGCCAGCGACATTCCAGCGCATGATGAACAGTGTCCTCATGGGTCTGAAAAGGCAGTGATGCCTAGTCTACTTGGACGATGTTGTAGTATTTTCTGTGACATTTCACCAACACGTAGAGCGACTGTGGTCAGTGCTTCAGGCTATCCAGTCGGCCGGCTTGACAATAAAAAAATGGCAGCATATCCACGGAGTGAATGATGGAGAGTGGGGCGAAGCATTCGTCCGTCCATGCGTCCGTCTGTGTGACCGTCCATGCGTCTGTTCGTGCGCCCGTCCCCGCGTTCGTTCATGCATCCGCCCCTGCGTCTGTTCATGCGTCCATCCATGCATCTGTCTGTGTGTCCGTTCGTCCATCTATTAAATTTTGCCGTACGTCACGTTTGCTTATAACACCACTGTGCAAGAGACCACAGAACTAACACTATTCAAGCTTGTTTATGGCCGTCGCGTCACAACACCTTTAGACGCTATGCTCCCCGTAGATCAGGAAACCAGCGGAAATGACACCGTTGACGACTTCGAGAAATCCGAGGGAGCCCGGCAGCTTGCACGGAACCGCATTCGCACGCAGCAAGATATCGACACTCGCCGTTATGACCAAGGCCGAAGGAACGTCCACTATCAACCAGGTGACTATGCATGGGTGTGGACACCAGTTCGACATCCTGGGCTTTCGGAGAAGCTATTGCGACGCTACTTTGGCCCTTACGAAGTTGTTCGCTGCCTCAGTGACGTGAATTACGAGGTTGCTCCCCAAAGCTCCGACATCACTTTGAACCGAAGACGTCCACGTCCAGAGGTAGTCCATGTAGTATGGATGAAACCGTACCTCGCCAGCGAGTTATAAACACTTCGAACTTTTTCCTATTATCCACAACAGCGTGGGCTTTTTTTCGTTGACGTGAGAATTTTTTTTCATGGCCACCTGTAGCATCTTAGTCAGTCGACCGGGACGGTCCTTCTTGAAAGAGGGGAATAGACGCAAGGTAGGCTGGCAACTGTAGTAGCCAGCCTCTGAGGAGGACAGCGATGTAGTTCTGGGTGCTTGCGCTCTGGTGCTCGCGTTTCTGACCCTTGGGTTACAAAAGTAAGCGCCCTATTTTTGTACCTGCATACCTGTGACTTCGTGATAATATCATCTGCGTAGAGTGTGTGATTAATTTCTTCCATCGGGCCAAATGATATGAAAGCTGCATCATAGAATTGTTGTAAGGAGCGGTGACAAGACCGCTTCTTGGGGAGTACCCTTGTGCCTATAGTGTATGGGCCGTATTCATCATCCTCATATTTAAGGAAAAGCTGACGCTTCGAGAGGAAGTCTCTTACGTAGACTGCAATCGCTGCAACCTTCTCACTGCAATCTGAAGAGCTCAGGTTTGCCAGAATGCTACCATGACAAACTTTTTCGAAGGTTCCTTTAGGATTGGGAGCAAGAATGGCTTTGGCATTGTGTCGCATGAAAGTGGATTCTGTTATGTCACGGTGCGAAGAAGGACATCTTGAGTATACATATGTGAGCGAAACCCAAACATAGTGTCTGCAAAGAGTCCCTTAGTTTTCATGTATAGAGAGAGGCGATTCCGAACCATTCTCCCCATAGTTTACCCACACAAAGAGTTAGTGCAATAGGCCTCAGTTGTCGGTACTCACTATCTTGCCTGCTTTAGGCGATGTTTCATAGAGTTGAGGATGTTCAAAGCAGAGAGAGGGGGGAGCGTTGGAGAGGAGAGAAGTGTAAGGGACGTGCATCCACCGTGGGAGTGGAGATGCCACGACAGGGAGAGAGGGGGAGTCAGTTGACGCGCATGGGCAAGGAGATGGACGTCGTGGGAAGGACAAGGAAGTGGCAGACAGTCATTGCCATAGGTTGTTTTTCATTTAGGAACTCGGCTCAGCTAAGGCTACTCTCCCTGCGTATACATATATAGGCCTAATGCAGGGATCTAACTTGGCTGGCTATAATAGGTGCTTCTGAGATTGCTCCAAGGACTAAAGAAAGTTATCTGCTGAGGAAGAATAATAACGTCGTGCTTTATTACAGCTATAAGCAAATTGTGCGGCACGCGATCGAAAGCTTTCTCCAAGTCGATGTGAAGCATAGCCACCGCAGAGCCCCTGATATGAGTACATTCTAATATGCATGTCTCTATGAATGTTCGTAAAGATGCTCCTTCGCTATATTCCATATGTGTGACGTGGTTATACTGGCGCTCTGCAATGCCAGCCATAATGATCAGTATATTCTTGTCTACATTGGCCGAAATGGTCGGCTGATACATTGAGACCTGTAGAAGTTTTCTTGAACTATGTGTTTTAGGTACCAGAATAGTATCAGGAGACACAAATTTCAAGGGACGAGATTTCACTACCAAAGCTTTATCAAAAATGTATGCCCAAATGGAAGATTCTTTCTGCGTAAGCTTCTTGTAGAAAGCAGCACTTAGACCTTCGGAAACAGTGATCGCACAGTTTATTTTATTAATTCCTGTCTCTACTTCTCTCGCAGCGATTTAGAGTTTCAATCTATCTTCAGTTTCATCGTTTAACTGCGGCATCAACGTCCGGAATTCCCTCGTGAAGTGATCCTGATCAAAAGCACTTTTGAAAACAGCTTGCTATATTGCCACAGAGATTGCTCCTAAGACTTATTTTACGAAAAGAACCAACGGGACGCTATGTGGGCGTCTACAGTGCCTCGCAACTAACGAGATGCTATGTGGGCGTCTAGAATGCCACGCAGCTCCTTGTCAGCCTGATCGGACCCTCGCTCTGCGCAAGTGCCGTTCCTGGTTTCAGCGCTGCATCGCCTTCTGACGTGCCATTCTGCCTGGAGGGTCATGTGGTCTTCGGTGGCGGCTCGCCCCTGGACTTTCCTATCGCCCCCGTGCGCGATAGTTGCGACGTGTCCACCCGTGTGCCTTATCGAAGATTCCACTCCGCGCCCTCCTTCAACGCAGTCATCGATCATCCAATCATCGCCAACGCAAGACATGTGACGTCCCGCAGCGCAGCTATAAAGGAACCGGCCATCAGCTTCAGCTTCAGTGGGCATAGTGGCAGCAACGAGGACACTATGCTAAAACGATGCCTTTTTTTGACGCAGGTATGTTACTTTTCTGACGCGTACGTAGTCCGTAGCGATGACCGTTTTTCATTGCGGCTGCTCTGCCCACAAGTGTTCGTTTTGTCATGTTCGGATGCAGTGTTTTCCTTTAACAGTATTTTACTGTGTGGTGATGTCGAACCTAATACCGCCCCCCCCCCCCAAACTGCACCTGGAACTAATAACCGGCCGCATAGCACTCGTCCCGCTACTCGTTCATTCGGGAATTCTATTTCGACCCCTGAGCTCGGTGCACGTTCCCGAATAGCTGATTGTTCTATATCAGACAAACTCGATGTCGCTGCTTTGTTTTCACAACTGCTGGCTACTCAGCAGCAAATCGCAAGTGATATTGGTGACATTAAGCTCCGTTTCGACAACCGATTTGATGCACTCGAGTCTCGGGTATGTGCTTTGGAAAAAGCTTCCACGGGTTCCAACTCCAATTCTGCTTCTGTTGGGTCGCCTAACGCATGCATTGCCGAACTCGCTTCCAAGATTGATGATCTTGAGAATCGTTCACGGCGCAACAATATTGTAATTTATGGACTGGAAGAGGAAGCCTTCGAAGACGGTGGTTGTTTGGCAACTAAGATTGAGGCATTTTTTACTGAAAAGCTGCAGATTGAATGTCCTCAGATTGAACGTTGTCACAGACTCGGTAGACAGCAACTAGATCATTCCCGTCCTTTTATACTTAAGCTTCTTGATTATCGGGATAAAATGACCATATTTAAGAACGTTGCAAAGCTTAAAGGAACTAAAATTTATATCAACGAAGATTTCTCTCCGCGAATTCGCGCTCTGCGTAAAAAAAATGTGGGACGCCGCAGCTCCTTTTCGTGATATAGGGTGTTCTACTAGTTTGAGGTTTGATTACATTCTAATAAACAAAGCTCGTACTACTGGGATGAAATACTGAATTCCTTGGTCAAAGCAACCTAGTCTTCCCAATAATTCCGAGGCGATGCCCTTACCCGGCTGCATCCGGTTCGGAACTACGATCTTCTCCTGGTGAACCTTCCCCGGCAGCAGCGCCTGTTGTCTCCGGTTGACGTCGTCCCGGCAGGAATGAAAATTTCGTCCTTCTAAACTTAAACGCTAGGAGCGTAATAAA
Organism: Rhipicephalus microplus; assembly: GCF_013339725.1. Classification (NCBI taxonomy): domain Eukaryota; kingdom Metazoa; phylum Arthropoda; class Arachnida; order Ixodida; family Ixodidae; genus Rhipicephalus; species Rhipicephalus microplus. The sequence continues at coordinate 15,032 of NW_023613645.1, forward strand.
GAAATTGCCTAGCCTTCTCTCCTTTGTCTCAGTGTATTCGCCTCACGTCATCGGCATTACTGAAACGTGGCTACATGATGGTATCCTTGATTCCGAGTTCACTCCCCCAGGGTACACAGCAGTTCGCACCGATAGACTCGTGGGGAAAGGGGGTGGTGTTGCTCTTCTTATCCGTGTCGGACTTAAAATTTGCTATGATTACAGGCCCAGCCGACACCGAGTCTGTTTGCTGCAAGATTTGCCTCAAAAATGTGCAATTGTTGTTTGCGTTTTCTATCGGCCTCCTGCCTCGAGTATTGAAACATTACAGATTCTTAATAACTTCATGTACGAGCGCAATTTTAGTGCGTCGAACTTCATTTGCGTGGGCGATTTTAACGCCCCAGGTATCCACTGGCCTTCCCTTACGTGTGATGGTCGCGAAAGTAATATTTGCAACAAAACTTATAGACTTTACAGTATCTTTCGGCTTAACTCAAATTGTTCATGGGGCCACCAGGTTGAATGCTGTTCTCGCTCTTGTATTTTAAGCTCCGACCTTCCGGATAAAGGCTTTGACTATGAAATAATTGATGGCCTGTCTGACCATCAGGCTGTTCTCGTTTCCCTCGCATGCGCAATCAGTAAACCGTGATATGTTTTCACTTCGTTTTCTGACTTTGAACGTGCGGATGACCTTTCTGTTTAGACGCTTTGGCGGATGCGTACGATGACTTTGTGCTACTCAGCGCTTCAGGATACATTGATACACTAACTACCACTTTTGAAATCTAGTAAAATCATGCAGTTCAAAGTTTATCCCTACAAAGACTAAAAAGAAAAACACTGATGTTCCCTGGATGTCCCGCGATCTTTACACTCATCTCGTAAAGTCCGAAGACTTCGGCGCTGCAAATCATCGAGCAATCCAGAAAGCATTATTAGGTTTGCTGAGGCCAAGAGGGAACTTCAAGAGCAGCAAAATATAGCTAAAGATTTCTTTTTCGTGTTCAACTTCAAAGTTTACTATCCGACAATCCCCGCAGTTCTGGCGCTCGGTCCTGCCTCGCGATGCTTCTTGTAATTCTTTCAAATAAACGATAGAATCATTGATGATCCGGCGGAAATTTCGAACAATTTAATTTGTTCTTTCAGTCCTGTCTTTACAGTCGACAATCTGGTTGTTCCTTATTTTTCCACCTTGAATCCAACGTCTCCAATCAGTGATGTAGTGGTCACTGAAGAGGGCGTGCTAAATCTCGTACTTAATTTCGACACTTAAAAGTGTAATGGACCCGATGGTATCCCCCAACATGTTTCCCGTTCGCTACTCCCTTTGGACCTCTTAATACCTTACAATAATGTTCAATAAATCCGTAAAATCTGGAACCGTTCCCAGATCTTGGAAAAACGGCAAAAATAGTACCTTTACATAAATCTGATGACAAGCAAGCTTTCAGCAATTACAGGCCCATCTCTCTTACCCCTCATTCCTGCAAGCTATTAGAGCATATTATATACAAAATATTATTGCATTTTTCGAATCTAACAATTTGTTGTCTAGCTTCCAACATGGATTCAGACGAAGTTATAGTACTGTTACGCAGCTAACCGAATTCGTGCACGACATTTCTAGTAATATGGACATTCTTAATCAGGTTGACGCACTATTCATCGACTTTTCGAAGGCGTTCGACACTGTACTTCACTCTAAATTACTATACAATTAATGCCATATTAAACAACCCACACTAGTTACCTGGATTTCTAATTTTCTTTCTGAGCGCTCCGCAATACGTTTGTTATAACTCAACTGACTCCGACATTGTTAGTGTTCAATTCAGGCGATCCACAAGGTTCTGTACTTGGCCCGTTACTGTTTCTACTGTACATAACGATTTACCTAATAACGTCACCTGTAAAAGTCGTCTGTACGCGATGATTGTGTTTTGTATGAACCCATTGACTCTCCTGAAGCCCATTATCGTCTAAATGACTCATTTACTAAATTTTGTGAATGGTGTGCAACCTGGCAAATGAGTATAAATTTTAACAAATCTGTGCTTATGTCTTTCACGAATAGCAAGTCCCCTTCCTGCTTCGCGTACTCGTTTAACGGATCCACCTTAAAAAAAGTAACAGAATACAAATATCTTGGTGTTGTTCTTTCTAGCAATTTATCTTGGTCTCAGCATATTAACCTTATCTGCACAAAATCTTTAAAAAAGTTAGGTTATTTAAGACGAACACTGTCCCAATCCCCCAAAAGCACTAAATTACTAATGTATAAAACACTGATTCGTCCTATACTTGACTACGTATGCCCCGTATGGAATCCACACAAGCAGGGTGAAATCGATAGAATTGAGGCCATTCAAAAAAAAAGCTATCAGATTTATTTGTAACCGCTATGATCGCTACTTTTCACCTTCCCTTGCCCTGTCTTCTCTTGAACTAACCACATTACGCATGCGCCATCTAAAAGATTCTATGAAACTGCTTTACTGTTTATTAACTCGGTCTATCGCATGTCCCACAATACCTACATCTCATTTGCCTCGCCGTCCACAACTAGAAGTAATCACCACCTTAATATCAAGCCTTACCATTGTCGAACTAACACATTCAAATTTAGTTTTTTTGCTTTCACTGCCAAAATGTGGAATCAACTGTCCGGTGATATTCGCTCCCTTCCGCTGGAAAAAATTTTTACTTGCCCTTGCTGATTTGCGTTAAGTGTTCTTTTGTTTTATTGCTCTGTTGATCTGTTTGTTTGTTATATATATATATATATATATATATATATATATATATTCTGTAAATGCTCACTCCTGCCATAGCCCCAAATTGGGGGCTGCAGTATGTATAAATAAATAAATAAATAAATAAATGTGTTGTTGCGCCAAAGCCATCTGCTTCGGAAGCTACGCATGACCTTGGAACATCAGTTTCAATCAGCCGAAGTCTATCGCCAGCCGAGGAGAAAATCCTACAAGACCTCATAGATGAATTCGCAAAATGTTTTTGCACCTCATCAAAAGTACGTCACACGCAGATCGTCAAGCACAGGATCATAACAGTGGAAACAATCAGGCCAGAGTATCAACACCCTTACAGAGTTTCGCCGAAAGAACGAGAGGTTATAAAAAGTCAGATACAACAGATGTTCCAGGACGACGGCATTCAGCGACCTAGCAGCCCGTGGCATCGCTGGTAGTTCTTGTGAGAAAAGAAGACAAAACGTTGAGATTCTTGGTAGACTACCGCACACTAAACAGCGTAACCAAGCCCGATATATACCCCTTACCACGTATTGATGACACGTTGGATTGGCTACGGCACGCCAGATATTCCTCTTCACTGGACTTAAAAAGCGGATATTGGCAAATCGAAGTGGATGAAAGAGACCACAAAAGACTGCTTTCGTAACCCCGGATGGCTTGTATGAGTTTAAAGCACTACCTTTCGGCCTCTGTTGCGCGCCAGCGACATTCCAGCGCATGATGAACAGTGTCTTCATGGGTCTGAAACGGCAGTCATGCCTAGTCTACTTGGACGATGTTGCGGTATTTTATTTGACATTTGACCATCACGTAGAGCGACTTTGGTCAGTGCTTGAGGCTATCCAGTCGGCCGGCTTGACAATAACAAAAATGGCAGCATATCCACGGAGTGAATTATGGAGAGTGGGGCGAAGCATTCGTCCGTCCATGCGTCCGTCTGTGTGACCGTCCATGCGTCTCTTCATGCGCCCGTCCCCGCGTTCGTTCATGCATCTGCCCCTGCGTCTATTCATGCGTCCATTCATGCATCTGTCTGTGTGTCCGTTCGTCCATCTATTCAACACTCAAAGTCCCACCATCTCGCTTTTTTTATCATATATTACCCATATATAAGCACCGCCATTCAGTGGACATTCCAAGGACTAAACGAGAGGTGGCACACGTACACTTTCTTACGGCTTGCGCTTCGGGTCTACTTTCCACCTTCAACCACCTTCAGTTCATGGTATATACTAGTTCACTGTATTCATGGCACTGCGGCCCAATGCTTTCTAAACCTTTCTAAAACCAAGAAGGTTACGCCCAGCGAGTATAACGTAGCAACCTTTTCCTGTCAGACAGTGCTCAATGGACATGCCAGTGGCTGCTAATGTGAGATGAGAGACAGGAGGATTCAGCTTTTAATTTTTTACGGCTTTCGCATTGTATTTGCTTCCCCCCTTTAACCACCTCGAACTCATTCATGGTATATACTAGTTCATTGTATTTATGTTCATGGCCTTGCGGCTCAACGCTCACTAAACCTTTTTAAAACTAAGGAGGTTACACCCAGCGAGCATAATGTAGCAACCCTTTCTTGTCCGATAGTGTTCAATGTACAAGCCAATGGCTGCTAATGGGGATCGCAGCGTGCGCGTTGACTAAAAGCCGAATGCTCCTGTCTCTCATTCTCCATTAGCAGCCCTTGGCATGTACATTGAGCACTATTTTTTAAGTAACGCACAGAAGAAATCTCTAACCGGCACCACCTTGGAGGTCAAAAGTTATACCTATTTCGGGTATATGCCACTGGTGGTTACGTACTATGAGGGACGCACAAGCCACGCCATAAGGAGCTTCGCCCCTACAAGAAAAGTGCCAGTTCGAATTCGACAAGCATCGTTTTCTGGGACACGTTACTAGCGCGGAAGGTGTTGGCTCTGATCCAGACAAGACTGCTGTGGTCGCAGAATTCCCAAAGCCCACAGACAAGAAAGAGGTGCGTAGACTTTTCGGCCTATGCGCTTACTACTGAAGATTTGTAACAAATTTCTTGAAAATCGCAAAACCCTTGAACAAACTCACAAAAGACGAAGATTCATTCGCTTGGGGTACAGAACAAGAAGCAGCTTCCAACGAATTAAAGCAACGTCTTCAAAGCCCGCCGATCGTTGCCCCCTTCGACGAGACCGCTGAAACGGAACTCCATACAGACGCAAGCAATATTGGTCTCGGCGCAGTCCTCGTACAATGGTCAAATAGAGAAAAAAGAGTGATAGCTTACGCCAGCCGCATCCTCTAAAAAGCCAAAAAAACTATTCCGCGACAAAAAAAATAGTGTTTGGCAGTGGTATGGGCCATCAGCAAGTTCAGACCATACCTCTACGAAGGCTGTTTCATGCCGTCAGCGACCACTACTCACTTTGCTGGCTGGGGAACTTAAAAAACCCGTTGGGACGTCTTGCCAGTAGAACCCTCCGGCTGCAAGAATACGACATTACTGTGGTATACCGATCTGGGCGAAAACACAATGATGCCAATTCTTTATCATGCTCGCCACTTAACTCTACTTCTTCTTCAGAAGAAGACCCGACATTTCTAACTGTTATCGAAGCCTCAGATATCGCGGAGCATCGACGAGCTGACGCACAAATGCTACCATTGATCGAACCCTTTGAAGGGCCTGGCGTTCAGGTCCTCTTTGTAGTCAAGAGAACATTATCGTCATTCTGTTTTCGTGAAAATGTGCGATACAAAAGGAACTTCGGGCATAACAAAAAAATTGCCCGCAGGTCCCTCGGGGAACACTGAGGAGGATGCGGAGCATACAATTGGTTAACGGGGTGTTAAAGTGCGACTTACTTGGGTCGATGGCTAAATTGGTTAACGTGGTTGTGAAATGGGGTGTTAAATTGCGACTTACTTGGGTCGATGGCTAAATTGGTTAACGTGGTTGTAGGAGGGGGTGTTAAATGAGTGAACACGTACACACGTATGTGAAAGGGCGGCGCTGGTCGAAGGGACGTCGATCATTGTGTTTGTAGATTCGTTGGAATTCATTTCACCGCGACCTTGGACGTCGACGCGCCGTACAAACCAACCGACGAGCGGCAACTGAGCGAGCGAGTGCCGACCTTGAGTATATATACAGCGCGACGGCGCATGCACTGTCAGCTCTCGAATGTTCGAGAAGGGGGAGAAGCGCAACGGCGCATGCGCGCGCGTCAGCTGCCGATGTTCTCGAAGCGCGACGGCGCATACGCGCGCGTCAGCTGCCGATGTTCTCGAAGCGTGACGGCGCATGCGTGCTACATCATACAGCTAGCGAATGTTCGTGAAGAGGAGAAGCGCACGCGGTGTGTAGAGGAGGAAGGGTGCACAGATGGTGGAGGAGTGAAGCGCGCGCGGTGTGTAGAGGAGGAAGGGATGCACAGATGGTGGAAGAAGAGGAGGAAGCTTGCGGACGGCGCCGCACTACAAGCCTCGAGTATTAGATGCTCCGCATCTAAAAGAAGTTCTTACTCGTCGTTCCGTTAGCAATGAGGCCCGAAATCCTAGAAGCTTGTCATGATGAACCATCGTCTGGTCCCTTCGGCGTCAGCCGGAAATTTGCCAGAATTCATCAGATGTATTACTGACCCAAGCTGCTGGCGTCTAGCAGCAATATGTGAAGACATGTCGCGAATGTCAAAGGCGCAAAACACCACCACTGCAGATGGCCGGCCTGCTCCAACCCATAGAACCACCTGCTACACCATTTTAAAACGTTGGAATAGATCTTCTTGGACCATTCTCAATGTCATCATCGGGCAAGAGGTGGATCGTCGTCGCCGCTCACTACTTAACGCGGCACGCTGAAACCGGCTGCCTTGAGCGAAGAACGGCAGCTGAAGTAGCCACGTTTTTCGTGCACAGCATAGTTATTCGACATGGCGCCCCAAAGTTAGTAATCACCGACCGAGGAGCAGCGTTCACGTCGGAGTTGATGCAGTGTTTCATGATAGTGACGAACACGGGTCATAAAAAAGCACTGCGTATCATCCTTAAACGAATGGGTTAACGGAATGCCTAAATCGCACGATCGCTGACATATCAATGTACGTGGACTTGGAGCATAAAATGTGGGTGTAGACTCAGCCTTACGCAACGTTCGCCTATAATACGGTCCTTCAAGAGACCACCCGCGTCACCCCATTTCCACTTGTATATGGACGCATAGTGAATTCAATTCTCGACGCCATTGCTCCCAGTCGACAATTACCACTATGAGCCATCCTAAATTGACGAATTTCTGCAGAAAGCTGAAGAAGCACGCCAGTTGGCAAGGCACCGAATACGTCAAGAACAGTTCAAGGATGCGGACTATCTACAACCTGTGCCACAGGGGAGTTAAGTACAAGCCAGGTGATTAAGTATGGATCTGGACAGCAATACGACGCCGCGGCCTGTCAGAAAAGCTCCTTCGACGGTACTTTGGTTCAAGTAAGGTCCTTCGCCGGAAACGTGACCTAACGTATGAGATAATCCCAGACGGAAAAGAGCGCTCGAAACGGCAAAACCATGCGGAGGTCGTACACGTTATCCGCGTGAAGCCATACCACGACAGAGAATTAGGCACCTACCCCCTCGTCAATAAACCTTCCGAATTCACACATCGAGACGATGCGCATTTCGGAGGGGAGTAAGGTCACAGAGATATCCCCTACGAATCATTTTACGAAGAGAACCAACAGGACGCTATTGGGGCGTCTACAGTGCCTCGCAACCAACGAGACGCTATGTGGGCGTCTACAGTGCCTCGCACCTGCTCACGCATCTTGGCGCAGAGCAGTGCATGCCTCTGGTGGACGAGCACGAGCCGGGAAGACTGACCTAGTTGTTGTTCACAAAGAGACACGTAGGGGGAACGCTTTCAGCAGACTCTTCTTTGTGTCATAGCTACTTTTCTGGGCTCGCCCTCAATAAATCATTGTGTGTGTGTTCCCCCTCTTGCACTACGTGACAATATTGTTTGTAAAAGCGAGCGCGATGTCCTTCCTTGCGTTGGCTACCCTGCCGTTGCACTCAACCTCTGTTAAGAGCAAACCTCATAAGCGCGAAAATGCACACGACAGCGACGAGCGATGCTATGAGCGACGAAACAGGGCGTTCGCGCTACGTGTCGCGTGCTCACGTAGCGCGAACGATCATACGGTTTTCACGCGATCATACGGTTCTCCAGATTTTGAAACCGTCGCTAATCGTCCTGAAGTTCTGGGCTCAAGCAGACAATAGCGAAAAACCGGAAAAGACAAAGACTACATAGGTGCACGTGACCCTTCCCGAGTCACGTATGCGCAACAAGAAATAACGCAATGTTTACGCATGTGCATATAAAAAAAGTGCTGCAAGGCACTCATACACTTTTCGTTCCATTACACAACAATATATCGTATTTTTAAATTGCATACCGCTCACTACGCGGTTTTTTTTGGTGTCAGTAGACAGCCTCATGCCAGCAACAGTGGAGTTCGCTCGCCGAAGCCGTCGCGTGAATGAGGTTTGCCTGCGCTAGCGACTGATCACGCGAAGACAATCTACGTCGCACCGCTCGTCGCTGTCGCGTGCATTTTCGCGCTTATGAGGTTTGGCCCTAACTGAAATAGGTTGGGCGTAATTCTTTTCACACTCAGAACATGTTTCGTAGGGGTATGAGCAGTTACTATTTGTTCCGCTCCTACACAATATTGTCACGGGGTCGTGACGTGGCCGAAGTCAGGAGACTTCGTGTTAGGATTTAACTGTTTATTTGGGCGAACCTGTGCCCGGTAAACGGAAAGTCCAATTACAGCACTAGTCTTGCACAGATAGCAGTCTCGGACTGATAGCGGCGAACGAAGCGTCGGCCTTCGATCAACAACTGACAAGCGGCGAAGCGCGTCGGCATTTATACTCTTGCTGTCGAATGTTCTAGCGTTATCGCTGGCGGTGGTGTAGGTTCCAGAACAATCTGTACCGTTCGCACAGTGGGCGTGATCTTATCGAAATGATCTACTACAGTCCGGAACCTTCTCAAAACCTGCAGGCGCGGTTTGCGCTGAGAATCGTGTGCTGTTTTGGGACGATAACAAAAACTTGAGAAATGGAACGTGGCATTGCCCCCCTCTGAAAAAAGGCATCGTCCCGATGCTTTAGCTAAAGGTGATGGTACCATAATAATGCAAGAAAGTGCAATGAATAAATTACGGTACAGCAATAATACGAAAAAACACTGTTTCAGTTTGTTAACGTGCATAAAACGGCTTGAGCCGCGCGACATGTACGACTTCAGGTCGCGATCGGCGTCGTTCAGAGTTCGTGATGCCGTCGGGGACAACCTCATAATCAAGTGGGCCGACACGTCGAACCACCCTGTATGGTCCGAAGTACCGTCGCAGAAGCTTTTCACTTAGTCCACGTCGGCGTATCGGCGTCCACACCCAAACACGTACACCGGGCTGGTATTCCACGAAGCGTCGTCGAAGGTTGTAACGGTGGCTGCCGGTCGTCTGTTGATTCTTGATACGGAGACGCGCAAGTTGTCGGGCTTCTTCGGCGCGTTGAAGGTACTCGCTCACATCGAGGTTTTCTTCGTCGGTGACGTTGGGTAACATGGCATTGGGCGTCGTTGCCGGGCTCCTTCCGTAAACCAATTTGTATGGAGATATCTGCGTCGTCTCCTGCACCGCCGTGTTGTATGCGAAGGTCACATACGGAAGAATGGCGTCCCACGTCTTGTGTTCGACATCGACGTACATTGAGAGCATGTCGGCGATCGTCTTGTTAAGCTGCTCGGTGAGACCGTTGGTCTGTGGGTGGTACGCTGTCGTCCGGCGGTGGTTTGTTTGGCTGTATGCCAAGATCGCTTGAGTTAAGTCGGCAGTGAATGCCGTTCCTCTGTCGGTGATAGGGACCTTCGGGGCGCCGTGACGTAGGACGATATTTTCGACGAAGAACTTAGCTACCTCGGATGCACTGCCTTTTGGCAGGGCTTTTGTCTCGGCGTAGTGGGTGAGGTTGTCGGTAGCTACCACGATCCACTTGTTTCCGAAAGCCGACGTCGGGAACGGCCCCAGTAGGTCCATACCAATCTGCTGGAAAGGTCGGCAAGGTGGATCAATTGGCTGCAGAAGTCCCGCTGGCCTTGTCGGCGGTGTCTTGCGTCGCTGACAGTCCCGGCATGTCCTCACATAACGAGTGACGTCGGCGGTAAGACGTGGCCAGTAGTACCTTTCTTGTATCCTCGCGAGCGTGCAAGAAACACCGAGGTGCCCTGCCGTCGGATCGTCGTGCAGCGCCTGCAGGAGTTCTGGTCGCAGAGCTGAAGGCACCACAAGGAGGTACTTAGCTCGAAGCGGTGAAAAGTTTTTCTTTTGTAGAAGACCGTTTCGTAGGAAGAACGACGCAAGCGCGTGCTTGAATACCTTCGGGACTTCGGCGGTCCTGCCGTCGAGGTATTCAATTAGGGCCTTAAGTTCCGGGTCGGCCCGCGCTCGTTCAGCGAAGTCGTCGGTAGTTATCGTTCCCAAGAAGTACTCGTCATCCGGGTCGTCGGCTAGCGGTTGGTCGACAGGCGCACAAGAGAGACAGTCGGCGTCGGAGTGTTTTTTGCCGGACTTGTAAATGACAGTAATGTCATGCTCTTGAAGTCTCAGGCTCCATCGTGCGAGGCGACCTGAAGGGTCTTTCAAGGTGGCTAGCCAACACAAGGCGTGGTGGTCGCTCACAACTTTGAGGGCCTGCCGTAGAGGTAGGGGCGAAATTTCGACGTAGCCCAGTTGATGGTGAGGCTCTCCTTTTCTGTTGTGGAATAATTTCCTTCGGCTTTGGATAGCGATCGGCTGGGGTAACTAATAACCCTTTCAAGTCCGTCAGCCCTCTGCACAAGAACGGCGCCAAGACCTACGCTGCTTGCGTCAGTATGTATTTCTGTCTCGGCGAATTCGTCGAATTGGGCAAGTAACGGAGGCATCTGGAGGCGATGTTTAAGCTCCTGGAAAGCGTGTTCCTGTGGCGTTTCCCACTTGAACTCCACGTCGGCCTTGGTAAGGTTAGTGAGAGGATCGGCGATGCGGGCGAAGTTTTTCACAAACCGCCTATAATAGGCGCCAAGGCCCAGAAATCGGCGCATGGCCTTCTTGTCAGTGGGCGGCGGGAAGTCGGCGATGGCGGCTGTTTTCTGTGGATCGGGTCGAACTCCAGACTTGCTGATAACGTGTCCCAGAAACAAGAGCTCCTCATACGCAAATCTGCACTTTTCTGGCTTCAGTGTGAGTCCGGACGTCTTGATGGCTTGAAGTACAGCTTCAAGGCGCCGAAGATGCTCGTCGAAACTCGAGGAAAACACGACGACGTCGTCCAAGTACACAAGGCAAGTCTGTCACTTCAATCCTGCCAGTACTGTATCCATAACGCCTTGAAAAGTTGCAGGCGCTGAGCAAAGGCCGAAGGGCATCACCTTAAACTCGAAGAGGCCGTCCGTTGTTATAAACGCCGTCTTCTCTCGGTCTCTTTCGTCGACTTTGATTTGCCAATAGCCAGTCTTGAGGTCCATTGACGAAAAGTTCTTGGCATTATGGAGCCGATCAAGTGCGTCGTCTATTCGCGGGAGAGGATACACGTCCTTTCTTGTGATTTTGTTCAGGCGGCGATAATCGACGCAGAAACGTAGGGTCCCATCCTCTTTCTTTACTAACACCACGGGGGATGCTCATGGACTCTTGGACGGCTGGATAATGTGATTCCGCAGCATTTCATCAACTTGTCTCTTCATGGCCTCACGTTCTCGCGTCGAAACCCTGTACGGACTCTGACGGAGTGGTCTGGCATTTTCTTCGGTTATGATGCGATGTTTCGTGATTGGGGTCTGCCGAATTTTCAATGACGACGAAAAGCAATCTTCGTATTGCAGGAGCAAGGCCTTGAGCTGTTCTTGCTTATCGTTCGGAAGTCTAGGATTGACGTCGAAAGCTATAGGAGGGGCTTGGTTCCTCTGAGCAGGTTCCGCAGAATCGGCGAGGGCGAAAGCACTGGTGGCTTCGACGATTTCTTCGATGTATGCGACCGTTGTTCCTTTGTTCACATGTTTGTACTCATTGCTGAAATTCGTGAGCTTAACCGTTGCTTTGCCTCCCCGCAGCTCTGCGATTCCTCTTGCGACGCAAATATTTCGGGTGACCAACAGATGCTGACTGCCTTCAACGACGCCTTCCAAGTCAGGTGATTTAGGAGCGCCGACTGAAATAATAACGCTTGAGTGAGGCGGAATGGTGACTTGTTCTTCCAGCACATTCAAGGCATGGTGTCCTGACGGCGTGCGCGGTGGTAGTGCTTCTTCTGTGGATAACGTTATCGACTTTGTTTTTAGGTTGATGACAGCACCATGGAGGCTTAAGAAGTCCATGTCAAGGATGACATCTCTCGAGCAACGTTGTAGGACTACGAAGTCTGTAGGATAAATACGGCCGTTAATGGTGACTCTTGCTGTGTAGATTCCTGCACGCGTTACGAGATGACCTCGGGCTGTGCGAATTTCAGGGCCTTTCCAAGCTGTCCTAACTTTCTTTAACTTCGCGGCAAACGACCCACTGATGACAGAATAGTCGGCTCCAGTATCGACGAGAGCGGTCACACTGTGGCCGTCGATATGAAGGTCGATGTCGCTAGTTCGCCGTCTCGCATTACAGTTAGGACGTGGCGTCGGGTCACGGCTGCGTCGGCTTGTTCCGCTGCTTCCATGTTGCGTCGTCAGGCCACCTCCGGTAAGTGAGCTTTCGCTGCCAGGGCTTTGCCTGGTTGGCATTGTGTTCGGAAAGCTCCGTCGCGGCGTCCTCGTCGTTGGAGGATCTTAGGTAGTTCGTCGCACAGCAACCGCACCTCCACTGGTTGCTGCCCTTAGTTTCCCGGATACGGGCTAGGAGACCGGCCCTGCGTTGGGCCGGAGTACTGCTGGAGGTGCGTTGACATGCGGCGGCTGGGCGACGGCGAACGGAAAGGACTTCGGGGTGTCCATTGAGTTCCTGTCAGGTAGTCGGCGATGTCACGTGGCCGTTACCCTGGCTGCGGACGTGGTGCATCGACGGCGAAGCCACGCAGTCCCATCTGTCGGTACTGGCAACGGCGGTAAGTGTGCCCGGCCTCGCCGCAGTGGTAGCACAGTGGGCGGTGGTCAGGGGTGCGCCAAACGTCGGTTTTACTCGGCGCACTACGCTGGCCCGCTGGTGAACGGTAGGTCGTCGGTGGGGGTGGTGCCGGCGGTGGTGTCTGGCGACGGAAGTGCGACGGGGCAGCGTTTTGGCGTGGACGGGGAGGAGTGTTGTGGCGCACTGCAGTGGCGTAGCTCATAGTTTCTGGCTCGGGCAGCGGTGTTTGGGGAATTCGAAGTGATTGCCGAAATTCTTCTCGCACAATGTCGGCGATCGAATCCACTTGAGGGTGCGCCGAAGGCAACAGTTTCCGCAGCTCTTCCCGCACGATCGCTCGGATCGTTTCACGCAGGTTTTCGGAGTCACTGGTTTGAGCAGCAGCGCATTCTGGAGTCAGGTGACGATTATACTGTCTGGTGCGCATGTCAAGGGTTTTTTCGATGGTGGTCGCCTCGGATACAAATTCTTGGACGGTGTTCGGTGCATTCCTCATTAGTCCCGCGAAGAGCTCCTGTTTTACCCCTCGCATGAGGAAACGAACTTTCTTCTCCTCAGGCATGTCTGGGTCAGCGTGACGAAATAGGCGGGTCATCTCCTCTGTGAAAATTCCAACCTTCTCATTTCGTAGCTGAACCCGGGTCTATAGTAGAGCAGCGGCCCTCTCTTTGTGAGCGACGCTCGCGAACGTTTGCAGAAATGCGCCGCAGAAGACATCCCACGTTCAGAGCGTGCACTCACGATTCTCTAGCCAGGTCCTCGCGGTGTCTTCCAGGTAGAAATACACACGACGGAGCTTTTCTTCGTTGTCCCAGTGGTTGAGGGCGGCCACACGGTCGTATGTTTCTAGCCAGGTTTCCGGGTCATCAAACGATGACCCATGAAACGTTGTTGGTTCCCTGGGTTGATGAATGACGATTGCGGGCTGGGACGTTCCGGTTGTCATTGTCGCTGCAGTAGAGGTCATGGCCTTGGCCTTCCGCGCCTTGTCTTGTAGATGCCCGTACTCCGGTGGGAGACCTTGCTGTCGGCGGCTTGTTCGCTGCTTTTGGTTGGCGTCGGTGTCTTCTCCGCGACGTGGGCTGGGTTCATGGCTTGACGGGGGCGTCCGGTACATGAACGAAGCAGCACCTGTACCAGATGTCACGGGGTCGTGACGTGGCCGAAGACAGGAGACTTCGTGTTGGGATTTAACTGTTTATTTGGGCGAACCTGTGCCCGGTAAACGGAAAGTCCAATTACAGCAGTAGTCTTGAACAGATAGCAGTCTCGGACTGATAGCGGCGAACGTAGCGTCGGCTTTCGATCAACAACTGACAAGCGGCGAAGCGCGTCGGCATTTATACTCTTGCTGTCGAATGTTCTATCGTTATCGCTGGCGGTGGTGTAGGTACCAGAACGATCTGTACCGTTCGCACAGTGGGCGTGATCTTAAAGAAATGATCTACTATAGTCCGGAACCTTCTCGAAAACTGCAGGCGCTGCTTGCGCTGAGAATCGTGTGGTGTTTTGGGATGATAACAAAACTTGGGAAATGGAACGTGGCAATATATAACCCATAAAACATTTTCTTATCTAAAACTTCCAATTTTTCTCACATCACGCTAATATCTTGCTTGAATTCAAACGGCATTTCGCTCTCTTCTTTGAGAACAGCCCTGAAACACAAAAGTGCTCATTAATGCGCCATCCATGTTTACACATTGTGCACCTGTCTAATACTTTCAGTTTCAGTTTTTCTCTAAAACTTTTACACGAATGTCCACCTTTAGAGCTGTTGTCACCATTAAGCTATTCTATACTTTCCAATGCTACAGTTTGGAAATCGTCATCATCAAGTAGTTCGTTATTCAGCTTACATGAATCCCAACTGAACTTTTTTTCTTTCTTTTCTGCTGCCTATGGTAGACATGACCAAGCAATGGCCTGTGATTGATAGAGTGTTTATACAATAATCAGTGCACGGTGGTACAATAGCCAGTAAAAAAAGCGCGATATAAGCGTCCAAGACTCAACATCGTCAGATGTGTTAATGGGACCCCATGATTCCTCGAAATACATTCCACAACACCCCTAAGCGCGTAATAATGTATGACGTCTGATGAATTATTCATACTCGTCTCTCGATAAGGCGTGTTCTCTGTTTAGTCCCGTGCCGAACTAATACAACCAAATTCTCCGTGGAAGCTAATAATGTGGTCAGTGTTGCAACGATTACCTACTCGACGAAAAAAATTTTGGCGTTGTGCTGCGTCCGTTGGGGCATACAGACTACTCGCCATTTGTTCCCTGCAAGTTGAAAGTCACAGATCACGAGGCGACCAGAATAAAAGGCTTATAACCGACTCTATAACAATTCGCAGACGAATAAAGTGTAGTCACCCTCTGGACAAACGAACAGCATGACTAAAACAAATACCACGCCAAGAAAGGCTGTACAATGTCATCGGTCCTGGCCACGCGTTAAACTTTTGTTTCCTTAACTGCCAGTTTATCCAAGTCATTTTCTGTCGCAAAACGTTACAACTGGTTTTACCTTCTTTTAGTTTCCAATCCACGATTACTAACAGTTCTGACGCGCAGGGACATTTACAATGACATGGTTCTGCCACCACCCGAGACCAACGACGTGACGCCTTCTACGTACATATCAGCGCCTTGCTCACAGAGCATTGTGGCGGCTAAAAGTTAAGACCTTCATCGCCCCTTCAGAGGGACTTTCATATTCTAGTTCACTATATTAGGGACCATGCAGGCACGCGAGCGCCAATACGCACTTTTTAGGGGCGAAGCTAGTTATGCCGTGGCCGTGCGTACGCAATTTGTAGTAGTAGTAGTAGTGGTAGTAGTAGTCGTAGTAGGTAGTCACCCCTCGTTTAGTTCTTCAAATGTCTGCTAACCAGCGGTACTTCTATATGATGACTATATGAAAAAAGATGAGAGATGGTGGTACTTGCCGTGTTCACTAGATGGAAGGACGCATGCACGGATGGACGCCTGGACGGACAAACGAATAGAAGCACAGACGAATGCATGGACGCACTCATGAACGGACGGGCAGACGGAAACATGATTGGCAAGAAGGACGCGCGGACAGATGGGTGGATGGGCGAACGCACAAACGGACACACGGATGGACACATGGACGGACGGAAAGACAAACGGATGAATGCAAGGAGGCGCATATGAACGGATGCACGGATGGATGGTTGTTCGCATCAACAGCCACCGATGCTTCGGTTTGCTTGAGACACGGCCCATGAGGAACAGAAATTACATTCTCAGGCGACGCTTTGCCGACCTAGGCATGTATTCACAAACGAACCTTGGCTTTACCTCACGTTTTTATGAAGTTCTTGTACTGTTTTCTTTCGTTAGAAGGATACAACAATGTAACAGGGTAAAAGATAACAACAGTATTGGTTCATGCACACTCGCCTACTTCGTCTATCGAGCGCAATAAAGGCTTAAAACTGTTAAAGAAAACTCAAGGTAAGGACGAGTTTGGTTTGTTAATGTGGGCCCTAGTCTCAGTCAGCGTTTATCTTTTCCGGCTAAGCGATATATATATACATATATATATATATATATATATATATATATATATATATATATATATATATAATATATATATTGTTACGCACAAGGAGGACCAGGACGTATACGGCTGAAGGGGGCCGTTTATTTTGGTCGCGAAGAGAAGCGCCGGAGCGGCCCACAGGTTGATGATCGCAGTCTCGTCGTCTTCTTTCTTCCTCCAGCTTGGGGCAGCCAGCATGTTCACCCATCTTCGTTTTCTTCCAAGGCATGCGTAACATTCCTCCCCTCGCAGACGAAGCCCGCCGGGCGAGGTAACCGATTCACCTTGGTGTGTACAACTTCAGTCGAGCGACATGGACTGCTTGGGTTTTAGCGGCTCTTCTACCACTTCTCGTGAGGCGAGCTATTGTGTATGTGACTTCCGTGATTTTGTCGAGAACGACAAACGGTCCGTCGTATGTGGCCAAGAACTTTTGGCATAACCCGCGTCTTCGTACCGGAGTCCACAGCCACACTAAGTCGCCTGGGTGGTAAGTTACAGGCCGCTGGCGGACGTCATAGCGTACCTTCGATTTTTCCTGTGATGCCAAAGTGCGTAGACGAGCAATACGACGCGCTTATTCTGCAAGGCAGAGGATTTCGGTGACTGAGAGGTTCTCGTGCGCCGAGAATGGCAAAACTGTGTCGAGTGTGTGCCGTGGCGGTCGTGCGTACATCAAGAAAAAGGGGCTATAGCCTGTTGTCTCGTGCTTAGCGGTGTTGAACGCGTACGTTATAAATGGTAGCACGTCATCCCAGTTCTTGTGGTCGGATGCCACATACATAGAGAACATGTTTACAATTGTTCGGTTGGTGCGCTCCGTAAGCCCATTTGTTTGCGGATGGTATGGCGACGAGTGACGAAGGCGGGACTCACTCAATCGAAGCAGCTCTTCTACTATGTCTGCCGTAAATTGTCGCCCACGATCACTGATGATCACCTGAGGTGGGCCATGTCGGAGGATAACGTGCTGCAGCAGGAACACAGAGACGTCGCTGGCAGTTGCGGTTGGTATGGCCACCGTCTCGCAGTAGCGCGTGAGGTAATCGACACATACAATTATCCAGCGATTGCCCTTAGCCGACTTTGGAAAAGGGCCCATGAGGTCATTGCCCACCTGTTGGAAAGGTGTGCTTGGAGCTGGCAAGGGCTGTAGAAGACCAGCCGGAGCAGTAGACGGGCGTTTGTGGCGTTGACACTGTGTGCAGCTGGCCACATACGCCTCGACTGACTGTCGCATTCCTGGCCAATAAAAGCGTTCCATAGCACGGTAAAGCGTCCGCGCAGAACCTAAATGTCCGGACGTAGGATCGTCGTGCATCACACCTAAAATCGCTGTCCGAAGGGTTTCTGGCACTACCAGGAGAAAACGTGCGCCAGTGCTGGAAAAGTTCTTCTTATATAGGAGTCCGTTGCGTACACAGAAATGGCATGCCGTAGGAGCTGTGCAAAGCGATGATAGCCTGGTGTCCTTTCGCTGTTCATTTTTGAAAGTACTGAGGCCGGGAAACTTTGGTGACACAGAAGCTACGAGTTGATCGAGGTCATCGGCGTCACGCTCTGTAGTGCTCAGTGGCATGCGCGAAAGGCAATCTGCGTCGGCGTGTCGTCGACCACTTTTGTACGAGACTATGAAGTTATACTCTTGGAGCCGAAGTGCCCAGCGCGCTAGACGGCCGCAAGGATCCCGAAGGTTGACGAGCCAACACAATGAGTGGTGGTCGGTGACGACTGTAAAAGGGCGTCCGTATAAGTAAGACCGAAACCGCTGAATCGCAAATACTACCGCGAGGCATTCTTGTTCTGTGACAGTGTAATTCTGCTCGGGCCTACTCAAGGAGCGACTTGCGTATGCAATCACGTGCTCGCGGTTACCATAGCGCTGAACTAGGAGGCACCAATTCCTATGCCGCTGGCATCTGTGTGCAGTTCGGTTGGAGCTGATGGGTTGAAGTGTTGAAGAACGGGCCGCGACGTCAGGAGGAACTTCAGTTTGCGAAAAGAGGAGTCGCACTCCGGAGTCCACTCGAAGGGAGTATTCTTCCGTAGCAAACATGTCAGCGGATACGCGACATCGGCAAATTTAGGCATAAAGCGGCGAAAATAGGAGCAAAGCCCCAAAAAACTGCGGAGCTCCTTCACACAGCGCGGCACATTAAATGCTTCAACGGCTGCTGTCTTCTGAGGATCTGGACGGATGCCCTCCTGATCGACTAGGTGCCCGAGAACAAGGGTTTGTCGGTCTCCGAAGTGGCATTTCTTTGAGTTAAGAACAAGGCCAGCGTTTCTTATGCAAGTCAGTACAGTATCCAGACGTAAATTGTGTTCGCTGAAGGTGCGGCCAAAGATGACGACGTCGTCGAGATAGCACATGCAAATGCTCCACTTCAAGCCACGAAGAACAGTGTCCATAAATCGCTCGAACGTCGCCGGCGCGTTGCACAGTCCAAATGGCATCACGTTGAATTCAAGAAGGCCGTCAGGTGTTACAAAGGCACTCTTTTCTTTATCTTCAGGATGCATGGGAATTTGCCAGTAGCCCGATCTTAAGTCTACAAAGGAAAAGTAAGAGGCCGAATGCAGACAGTCTATGGCATCATCAATACGTGGAAGTGGGTACACGTCTTTTTTTGTTACAGCATTCAATCGGCGATAATCGACGCAAAATCTTCAGGATCCGTCTTTCTTTTTAACGAGAATTACTGGAGCTGCCCATGGACTTACCGACTCTTGAATGATACCGTTTTCAATCATTTCGTTCACCTGCTCATTAATAATCCGCCGCTCGAATGGCGAAACACGGTATGGCTTGTGTCTAATCGGATTGGCCAAACCCGTGTTGATAGTGTGACATGTCCGAGAAGCAGGGATTAGGGGCGCTTTGTCTTTCTGCGCAAAGTCGAATGCAGAGACGTGCTTCGAAAGTACATTGACCAATGTTCGGCGTTCACTTGTGCTCAGTAACTTATTCACCATTGACAGAAGAGCCGTTTCGAAACTGTGACTACGATGCTCTTCCGGTGCATCTTTAAGCTCGGTCACCAGTAAGGCCTCGTGTTGTCCACTCACGACGGCTAACTTTGCACCATCTGGTAACATCATGGGTTCTGTAGAGGAATTGACAGTCCATAAACCAGCGCGTCCACGTCTGATCGACACCACACAATGTGGGATTAACACATTCTTTTTCATGCAGTTGGTGTACACTGGTTCTACGTTGGCATCAAAGTTGGCGGAATAGCTGTCGCTGCAACCAACAGGTACACGAACGGTTGATAACGGTGGTATGATAGTGTCGCCACAGACACACAATGCCGTCTCACCATCCACAGGGTTTTCCAAGAGCGCTGGCGGAACGTGATCACTCAAGACTATTGTCCCTGTGCAGCAGTCAACAGTCGCACCACACTCCCTCAAAAAGTCCATACCCAAAATAACATCATGTGTCGCCTGCGGAATAATCACGAACTCCGTTGGGATAACACGGCCTCCGAGAAATACGTTAGCTTGACACACACCAACAGGATGCAGTGCCTCACCACTCACTCCGCAAAACTTCGCAGCTTGATTCCACCTAAATAATACCTTCCGCCCCAAGGTATCTTTAAAACACGCACTCATGACCGAAATGGTTGCCCCCGTATCCACCAAAGCCATCACAGGCACACCGACAACAAAAACACGTACTTTGTTCTTGAGCATCAACACAGGAGGTATTTCTGACATTAGCACGTCTCCGGCGACCTCACCTCCATCGGCCGCGCTTGCTAGTTTTCCTGTGGCAAAGGAGACGTGTTGCGGTGCCGTGGTGAAGGAGAACGGGGAACACGAGGCGGTGGAGGCGTCAAGCTCCTGTCAGATGTAGGGGAGTGGTTCCGGAAGCTGCGTGTCCAGTAGTCGTCGTGAGGCAGCAGGTGTCTTGCATTAGGGTTGTCGTACGGTCGATCAGACGATCGTGTGAAGTGTTGTGGTGGGCCATAGTACGTTGCTCGCGGGTCATCGCGAAGTCGTTCGGAAGGCCGTGCAAAGTGTGGTGGGTAGCCATACCGTGGGGCTACACGTCGACGGTTGCAAAATCGCGAAATATGTCCTGGTACACCACAGGAGTAGCAAACTGTGAGAGGTCGAAACTCTCTTTGTTCTTCGATGAATCGAACATCGTCTTCTCTGGTGGAGTGGGTTGGTTCGTTCCGTATATCATAGGGATAGACCGGGCGTCGCGAAGAAGGCGGACGCTGGGGGCGTCGATCATGGCGAGGAGCTGGCAACCGTGGTGCTCTCCTTGGCTGTGGGGGTGCTGGGTACTGGGATCGATACCCAGCACCTCCACCAATCTGTTACGCACAAGGAGGACCAGGACGTATACGGCTGAAGGGGGCCGTTTATTTTGGTCGCGAAGAGAAGCGCCGGAGCGGCCCACAGGTTGATGATCGCAGTCTCGTCATCTTCTTTCTTCCTCCAGCTTGGGGCAGCCAGCATGTTCACCCATCTTCGTTTTCTTCCAAGGCATGCGTAACATTATATATATATATATATATATATATATATATATATATATATATATATATATATATATATATATATATATAAGTGGGAAAGTGCAGTGGGTCTGGTACTTCCCCTATTCATTCCTTGGCATTATTGTTTGTTAGATCTCATTATTATTGTGTCAAAACACGTCAAAACGAGCCCTTAGGTATACACTTATATTCCTTATTCATTAACGAGGGTTTCGTACTGGCAGATTTGGTGCCGTTAGGTTGTATACGAGGGGCTACTGGTCACCTGCCCGCTCGTAATAAGTTCACGTGCTACGTGTTAATTCTCATATAAACCCAATAAAGTGGCTGGGGGGATGGCCGCCGTGATAGCTCAGTGGTTAGATCATCGAACGCGTTATTTGAAGGTCGTGGGCTCGATTCCTGCTCACGACAGGTTGTTTTTTTAACCCACTTATATTTCTTCTTAGTTACACTACATTGGTTCTAATAACTTCCCCTATACATTCCGTGGCATTAGTGTCTGTTAGAACTCTCTCTCTCTCTCACACATGCACATACACACAAACATTATATATATATATATATATATATACCGCAAAATCTGGGCTGTATTATCTGCGCAATTCACTAGCGTAGCGGCACTGAAACATTTCATGTGTATAACCTGCCAGCATCAGTTTGTGCTTGATGAACTAATTGAGTGCCCCCAACTTGGATTACTCGATGCTGGCTCCCCGACTGTTCAAGCAATATATCAAGGTATTGTAAGCGAAGTGGTAATACAGTAACTTCGCTAATTTTTGTTTTCAGTCTCATGCTGGTGCTGTCTATGTGTTAAACGCTATTGCTGCACCCAATTAAAGCTGGTGCACACCGGCGACTAGCAGTGGTCGCGCGGCCATTCGCGACAGGAGACAAAAAAGCGACTGATGTCCACACTGGCAGAGCCTGCATGCGAGCGACCGGAAGTCGCCAAACCGGAAAGTCGCGTAAGGATCTTGTTATCAGTGAGAAGTCTTGAGACCAGCACCGATCAGCTGATCGCCGCCACCTGAGCGAGTGGAGCAAACCAAGCACGTCACGTTTATTCGGTTTCGTCCATTCTCGCACAGCGTTCCCAACAGCACCAAGCAGTTCGATTCATTCGAAGAACATGAGATTGTCGTGGTGTTAGTGCGTTGTGCCAAGGTGTCCGCGCTGGCAGAAGAGATGCATCCAAAGAAAAAAAAAGGCACCGTACTCCAAGTAATCTGCCAGTGTCGTCGAAAGACGATGATCTTGCGTCTGGAAAGATTGAGCAAAACGTTTATTTGATGTTCTGCGCAAGAAAATTGCTAAATGGTATTCTGGAGGCGCTGCGTTGGAGTGCCTCGAGGGTGCAGCGGAGGCAAGCGAGGGCATCAACATGACACGTCACACTTGGGACATGAGCGCCATCTTGCAGTATTTTTTTTTTAAATATGAACCGGGTGGCTCTCAGACGGGTGTGCGTGCCCGTCTCATAGGTAATAAGGTGCAGAACGCAACGCAACGGATAGGGGCCACCACCATCTCGTCTTAGCAACGCATTGGAAACCCTCGCCTTTTTGTGCAAGCGTTGCGTAGTCAGCGCAGCGTGATAAACGCTAGGTCCTTAAAATTACTCACGTATGCCTTTTCTAGTAAAAGAACGCACAAGCAGATAATATAGGTGTTGTTATGGTGCCCCAGGCATGCGAATAATTGCTTTTAATTTGACAATTGCACAAGTGTATGAACGCTAAACCTTGAGCAACATTGGTGGGTGCTTCGGATGGGGTCGGCCGTTTCAAGTACCAGATGCCGTTAAGAGTAGACAAACAGACAAATGTACAGCCAGACAGAGAGACCAAAGGTACCCAAGAACGACTACCTTCTTTAAAAAAAGCCGGTGGTGCGTGTGACCATCCCTTCGATCGCGGGAGTTGGCCGGCCATGCAAGCCACCTGTCCATCGAGCTGCGCTAAGATGACGAGGAGTATTTGCGAGAGTAGGACGTATTCAGAAACGCTCTTGAATTTATCTTGATTCGCCACAGCCTCCAATGCAGCACAAACGCGTCTCGCACACGGTGTCTAAAGTCGTTGCTAAGGCATGAAGCACAAACACGTCCCAAACGCGCGTCATTGAAGGCTGTGACAAGTAAATAAAACAAAAAACAATTGACAGATCCCGCGTACAGTGGGAATCGGTGATATGCGAAGCACGAATGAGAAATGTTGATATGACACTTTAAAATGAGCACTACGCAATGAGGTGGAGGGAATTGAAGCCGCGGGTGACTACCGTGTCATGATAATCATGTTTTGATGTGTCGTTCACCTTAGTCATCTACTCACGTCACGTGATGCCAACATTAGTAAAGATGAAGCTAACGAAACGGCATTGAGCACATTATGAGCCTGGTATGTTGTCAAGTTTTTACATGACACACGTGTCAGATTAATCATGTTTGCACCAGTCATATATTTCGTCATCCATTGACATCACGTAACACCAAATTTGGTATATGTGGAGGTTGCCAAACGGCAGCGAGCGCATCATGAAGGACCCAATATACTCCATTGTAGCGTTGACGCGCACGCACGCTGGGCACAGCGTCGCTACCATAGCAAAATGCGAGCACTCTACAGTCTGACGCCAGGCGCAACCAGTGTCCGTTGGCATGGCCCGACGGCAACCAACGCGAAATGCGGCATGCTGCATTTCGCGCCGAAGCCTTACCCAAACAACACTGCGTTTCCCTTTTTTCCTGATGGAGGGACGCCGGACGTGCTGAAACACGCATGCGTTAAAGCAGCGTAGCACGGCGCGCGCATGCGAGTACATGGCAGTACTGGCGCTTGGCGTGGCAACGCCGGCGTGACGCGACGAAACGAACGCTAGCGAGCACGCGCACCGCGTCTCGTCGAAATGTACGGGCGCCTTGACTGTGGCAAGTAGTCTTTTTCTCACATGACACGCATCTCATGATTATCATGTTTGCACCAGTCAAATACTTTCGTCATTCATTGGCGTCACGTAATATGAAATTTGGCGTATGTGAAGCTAGTGACGCGGCTGCGAGCGCATCATCAGTGCGGCATGTAGTCATGTTGTTACACGACACGCATGTGATGATTATTATGTTTGGACGTGTCATTTGCTTATTTCGTCCATTCACGTCCCGTAATACCAAATTAGGTATAAGTGAAGCCAGCGAAACGGCCACCAGCGCATCATGAGCGCGGCATGTAGTCATGTTACACGACACGCATCTCATGATTATCATATTTGCACCAGTCACATACCTTCGTCATTCATTCACGTACCGTAATACCAAATTTGGTATATGTGACGCTAGCGAAGCGGCCGCGAGCGCATCATAAGCGTGGCATGTAGCTATGCTGTTGCATGGCACGCATGTCATGATTTTCATGTTAGGGTGTGTCACTTGTGCTTGCCATGCAATCATGTCATACCATACCACCTTTGCAACATGCCATGTAAACAAAACCACCGCAAGAGCTGCCAAACCATGAAATGTAAATCAGGACATACATGACATACGTTGTCATGATTTTCACGTTATTACTCGTCAAATATGTTTTTCATACAGTCATTTTATGCCATACCAAGTTTGGTATTGATAGCTTTTTCGAAGCGGCAAGGAGAGATAAAAGTCATAGGCAGCTAGATAGATAGACAGATAAGCTCAAGCTCGCCGAAGTTTGCTAAGATATGCTTCGCATTTAAAACAATTGTGAAAGAAGGAAATATACACAGCGTTGGGCATGAGCCATGAGAAGAGAAGAAGAGCCAGCCCTGTGCCGCAGTGATGTGCGTCCTTTGACCATGGAAGCTAAATTCACAGACATTGTCTACCACGATATTTTTCTGAACCACGCGGAATCAGTACATCACGCAATTTTAGATGGGCTATTACAAGAACATCTAAATATTCTGCCAAGAAATGTGGTTATTGCAACAGATGCCTCGCAAACTGAGGAAAAACTGGCATTTAGATATTCTGCGCTCAACTTGGCTGGTCTTTTTCGTTACGACTGCCGGATTTATCCCAGTTTTCATAGCTGAATTTATGGCCATAATATTGGCTTTTAAAAACTTACCCTGTTTCAATACAGTATATAGCAGCAATCATCACAGACTCGTTATCTGTGTGTTCTCTCTCTGCATCTGTTGAAACGCCTCTTCTAAAGCTTTTCAGACTACTAGTTCCTCGCACCTACAATGTCTCCACTTAATTTGGGTACCAGGACACAAGGGTTTGTTTTTAAACAAAAGCGCTGATTCTTTAGCAGAGGTGGCGCATTTATTGCCAATCATTTGGTTTTCCCACTGACAACATAGACAGTAGTTCTAGGCCCGTGTACTCAGATTTGGGTGCACGATAAAGAACCGCCGGTGGTCGAAATTTCCGGAGCCCTCTACTACGGCGTCTCTCATAATCATATGGTGGTTTTGGGACGTTAAACCCAACAAGTCAATCAATCAATCAACTGACAACATAGATTACAATTCCATGATTCCGCACTCTTCGAAAAATGCTTTTCAGTCCCTGTCCTGACAGCTTCCCCAGAATGTAAGCACCTATAGAATACCTGGAACAGTGAGTTATCGTGGTCGTAAGTAATGAAAGTGGTCATAACCACACCTCGCTGCCGGGTTAGCTCCATTAACTTTTACTGCATAGAGAAAGTGCAACGTTGCCTCCTCCGTGTACCTTCTGTAAGGAGGAGGAAACAATCAGTCATCACTTTCTATCCTGTCGCCGGTATACGTCATTGAGAAAAAGATACATAGCACCACCTGTTTGAAACTAGGGTCTGAAAATATCCTAATCAGTTGTTCTATCAATCGGCGTCTCTACTCTAGGCCAGTCTCAGGGATGTTTACTAGGCCATCGAGGAATTTATCCGTCAGATTAAAAGAATAGAGAGCTATATAATTATATATCCATATACCTATATATTTATATAAGACTAAATGAATAACAATTCTTGATTCTTTTCAATGTTTAAATATATTATTCGGTAATTAATTGTTGTGTAACCTATCCCTAGCATATACGAGTAGTATTGTGGGGAAACATAAACAAAAAAATTCGGTGAATCGCCTGCATTGGGTAAGAGCCACGAGATGAGAAGAAGCAGAAGAAGAAGAACAAGAAGAACAAGGAGTCTGCCTTCGCTTCTCAGTCGTCTCGTACCCGCCACAGCCGGACCTGCGCAGCCGTCTCCTTTTTCAAGGATAGCACGGGAACGACCTCAGCTTCAACCACAATGAGTGAGTGCAACCAGCTTGTTTGCTACAAAGCGGGATGTCGTTACTTCTCTCTGTTTGCATTCATGGAGCTCAGCAGTGCATCTCCTTTTTCGAATGTAGGCGCAGTGCAGCCTCATGTAGCATTGTGGGTTCTGTCTGTCTTGTTGGCCCTCTTTTAGGGGCAAAGCTTCTTATAGCGGCACCCGTTCGTCCCTCGTAGCATGTAACAAGTACAACATTTTGACCTCCAAGGTGGTGCCGGTGAGAGACTTCTTCTGTGCGTTGTTGAACAGTAAAAGATAGTGCTCATTGTACATGTCAATGGCTGCTAATGGGGAATGAGAGACAGGAGCATTCGGCTTTTAGTTAACGCGGAGGCTGCGATAACCATTAGCAGCCATTGGCATGTACATTGAGCACTATCTGACAAGAAAGGGTTGCCACGTTATACTCGCTGGGTGTAACCTTCTTAGCTTTAGAAAGGTTTAGCGAGCGTTGAGCCGCAGTGCCATGAATACAATGAACTTGTATATACCATGAATGAACTCGAGGTGGTTAAAAATGGGAAGTAGATACGAAGCGCAAGCCGTAAGAAAGTAAAAGCCGAATTCTCCGCCTCTCATTTCCCATTAGCAGCCATTGGCATGTACATTGAGCGCTATCTGACTGAAAAAGTTTGCTACGTCATACTCGCTGGGCGTAACCTCCTTGGTTTTCGAAAGGTTTAGCGAGCGCTCGGCCATGGTGCCATGAATACAGGGAACTAGTATATACCATGAACTCGAGGTGGTTAAAGGTGGGAAGTGGACCCGAAGCGCAAGCCGTAAGAAAGTGTGCGTGTGCCACCTCTCGTTTAGTCCTTGGAATGTCCGCTGGATGGCGGTGCTTCTATATGGGGAATATATGATGAAAAGATGCGAGATGGTGGTACTTGGAGTGTTGAATAGATGGACGAACGGACACATAGACAGATGCATGGATGGACGCATGAACGGACGCAGGGGCGGCTGCATGAACGAACGCAGGGACGGACGCACGAACAGACGCACGCACGGACGGGCTGATGGATGCATGGACGGTCACACTGACGGACGCATGGACGGACGGAAGCAAGAACGAATGGACGGACGAATTCTTCGCCCCACTCTCCATCATTCACTCCGTGGATATGCTGCCCTCTTTTTTTCTAATGTATATGTGCACTATTTCATTGCGTAAGCTTCATACCTCACAGCACTTTGGGCGTGAGGTTGGTATTTCAGTGTAGATCTATAGAGCACGGAAAAAAAAACCGATGGAGTAAGACACGACACATACAGCGACTCTATATGTCACACCTTTGTCTCTGTGTGCTTTTCCTTTAGCTGTTCAACCACGCTGCGATATAAGGCGTCACTGCCGACAATGGTACCACGAGATGAAACGAGCTCGGCAGCCGTCTCAGCAAAGACAACGGTGATAGAATGACGCATGAGGAATCAACGTTTCTATTGATCTGTCAAATATAGCGGCTGTGCACGACACGACATATTCCATTATCTCAGGTGTTCAAAGGTCCTCCATCGCTTCCTATTGACCTTGAGCCGCCACAACTCGAGTCATTAGAGGTCAAGGCTCAGTCGCAGCACTGCGATTAGGCACAAGAGCATTATCATGGCTGCCTAATGGAAGCGCACACCATGCGACCTGCCGCATGCTTCGAGATTGGCGTGACAATACAAGCCTCCTGGGGCCTTCGCCACCTGGGGTAGCTGGAAGGGGCGTGTTTCGCGTGATGCTCACGCGGTCATACGGTTGCGTGTTTCTGTCACTGGCGAAGTTTTCGTTTACCGAGTTAACGTCAGGGCTCGCTGTTATGTAGTGCTAAGTATGTCTTTTACACATATAATGTGGCACGTCGGAAGCCATTTACGCGCCCCGCCGCGGTGGTCTAGAGGCTAAGGTACTCGGTTGCTGACCCGCAGGTCGCAGGTTTGAATCCCGGCTGCGGCGGCTGCATTTCCGATGGAGGCGGAAATGTTGTAGGCCCGTGTGCTCAGATTTGGGTGCACGTTAAAGAACCCCAGCTGGTCGAAATTTCCGGAGCACTTCACTACGGCGTCTCTCACAATCATATCGTGGTTTTATGACGTTCAACCCCGCATATCATATCATCAAGCCATTTGCGCAAAATAACATCGCTAAATGTAAGTGGGTTCAAATTAGAGCCTCAAGGTTCATTTTTAGATACCAGTGTAGAACGCAGTCTGTAACAAGCCTAAGAACAAAGCCTCATATTCTTACATTGCATGAAAATTGAACATCAACAGCATGAACTACTTTTTGCAGATATTCTATGGCATTTACAAAGCAGAGATAACAAACGTTCTCACTCTAGATTCCGTCCTATTTGCGGACAAAGCACAGTAAACATATTAAACTTTTGAAGCACGACATCAAAAATTCTTTCATCGTATCCGCTGTTGACACATGGAATAAGCTTCGGAAGGACGTTGTACTGGGTATAACGATGTTAAAGGTTTTAAAAGCGCGTCATTGGATTAAGTGTACCGGTGAAAATGTACTCACTTGCTAACCTATGTTGTGCAGAATCGGCTGCAACGTGCGCATTGAATGTTGCATTTCTTTTTGTTTCTCTTTTCTTTTTTTGCGTTTTGTCAAGTTGCGAGGTTTCTTCCCTTTTTGAAGTGGCTTTTGAAATGGCTGTAGTCCCAGTTGAGCAACTCCTGTTTTGGCATGTATGCTAACAGTATGAATAAATAAAAAAAATATGGCGGCATGTGTAGGCGTGCGTATGTATAGTAGCAAACTCTGATGTCCATAACGGCGAAGCGTCGCGCACAAAACCTACGAGTGACATCTGAATCGCAAATACACCACATCAGAGGATGCGCGGCTCCAGTAACGTGCCTGCCTTGCATTCACCCTTGATTATCTCTACGGCTACGATGACTGAGTTTTCCGTTGAATCGCTGTCAACGTTATAGACACATTTTATACTTTAAACTTATTTTTGTTTGTAATACCAATCAACAGTGAGAACGGTTCGATCCGTTTTCTTTATTTTTTCGCTTGATTTTTTTTTCTAACGCAAACGTTCAGAACGCTTTCGAGGGCCAAAGCAGTCGTCGCGGGCGCTGAGATAAAAGGTAAAAACTGGAAGGCAGACACAATAATAGCGCCGCGCATGCTCAGATGAGGCGTAGTTGCGACTTCAGGTATCGCTCGTGGTGATCTGTG
Source organism: Rhipicephalus microplus (assembly GCF_013339725.1). Taxonomy (NCBI): domain Eukaryota; kingdom Metazoa; phylum Arthropoda; class Arachnida; order Ixodida; family Ixodidae; genus Rhipicephalus; species Rhipicephalus microplus. Next base: position 44,538 of record NW_023613645.1, read on the forward strand.
CACGACGCTTTGTCGTCGTAGACATGAGAGTTGAGCGCTGTACATGTCAGTGTGGGCGCTTGTTTGCCTGTGTTTACGCACGAGATTTTCGGGGTGCTCAATTTTCAATGTACTTTGTAGTCACCACCTTTGAGGGATATCTTTTTCAGTCAAGGCATATTGCAAGACGGGACTGATACGGTACTTTTTGAATATATTTGAATTAAGTTTGTAGCGCAACAAGGTTGCGGAGAGACCAGGCGAAAAAGCTGCACTGGACAGCTTGAGGAAAACCTGGTCACCTCACACACTGTGTGGTTACAGCAGTTCAAGCATGACCTATACCTGATGCATGAACAGAACTGCAGAAACAGTAAACATACACGGTAAGAACTAATGAACAAGGGTATTGTGGAAACATTTGAATAACCGAGGTAAAATACCCGTAGCTATCGCAGAGGCAAAAAAAAAAAACTAAGAAAACACCAGGTGAACCCACGGTGACACAGTCAATCGTACGAATATGCTACGTAGGCTTTTCAGAGACAGAGTGGATACACCGAGAGCATTTTTTTTCTAACTGATTTAAAATTGTTGGTAAACAAAACTGTAGCATTTGGTCACCATATACGGTTCTGTTTTTGTTGGCAATCCAAGGTTTTACGTGACAAAATTTATAAAAGCAATTATGTTGCTGTAAAGGTGCTTGTTGTCATCATTCTTAATTTACTCAGTCTATACATGCGACAAAGCCTATATCTGTACAAAGATTTGATTTTATGATATTAAGATTTGTGAAAAAGGAGCAGTATGCAAAAGATATCACACTCTGCAAACAAGGCGTACAGCTCTTTTTTGTAGTACCTTGATTCGCTGAACATTTTTCGGCTGTAGTGGTCCCCCAGACCAGAATTTTGTATTGAACCAAATAAAGAAACATTTATTTGCATAGTTTCGCTAATGCATGTGGGAAGATAACTGCAATGATGACGCATAGTACCTATTGCTCTAGATTTATAATTGACTAAGTAATTCATTTGCCAATCTTATGGCATAGTTTCAGAAAAATATACGCCAAGTGATCTGAAGGTGACAGCATTTCTGTTTCATTATTGTTTAATTATTTCGGGCTTAATTGAAATTGCGCACAACGCGGCTGAAGCATTACTGCTTTTCTTTTTCCTACATTATTTAAGACAATTGCTTGTCGTCCACTTGTGTATACTTGCAAGCACCTTATTGGCTCGATTAGACATTTCAGAACCTGAGTCACCTTCAAAAAACATGCTTGTATCGTCTGCACAAATTATGCACTTTGATGATGGGTCAATCATTTGCATCTGTCCATTCTTTGACGTCACGCGGCTATTTTCGATTTTGCAGGTTCATGTTTTCACAGATTAAAACATTAAATTTATTGTTACGTAGAACTTCGTTTTTTTCGATCCATTTGTTTTGCAGTGATAGCTGTAGAAATCGGATGATAAATCCCGGCACTTTGCTTTGACGCGAAGGCAACCTATGTACCGCCTCTATATCAGTAGCCGCCAGCTGTGAAAAGTTCACTAAATTAGCTACTTCAATTACCTTTGTGATGAGATTTTTCGTAGTCGGTGACTGGCATTTCATGCACTTCAACGTTAAGCCTCCTGCTGCTCCATTCAAGGTCGTTTATAGATGCACTGATTTACTGAATTTCCCTTGACTTTGAATAAGTTTCGAGCTTGGCTACTTTCTTCTTCAACCTAGCTAGTTCTTTTTTCTGGGCAGTTTGACGACTCATAATATCATCGCATTTTTGAGACAGTGGTTGGATTGCGACCTTTACGTCGTCGACTTGCTGTGGCAAGCTAGTAAGCATGTCTTACTTGCGAGCTATCTCAGCCAAGGTGACAGAAAGGTCGGTATCTATCGCCTGTCCTTTCGCTGTGTTAGCTTTTGGTGCTCTGCATAACGCACATTGCCACGTCATACGCCCACTCCCGCCTTTACTTTTATACGTGGTTTCACTGCAGCCAGAACAATCTCCGAGATGGTAGCCGTACTCACATTGGAGCACTTCAGGCAGCGTTCATCTCCAGGAAGGGAGTCGTTGCAGGACCAGCACCGCATCTTCACTCGCCCACCAAGTGTACAGTGTCAATTTTTATGAAAGGGAACATGGGAACGCGTGGCCTGCGTACTCCGGCGGCTGCTAGCAGCGCGTTCAGGCGGGAGCGATAGCAACCACAGCCTCTTTTCAGGTCAACTCGCGGCAAGAAAAACAACCATTCGCTGCTGATATAGAAGCAGCGGCGAGATTGCGACGTACACCCTTCCCCTTCGAGCCGAATACGCGAGAGCCAATAATCACCTTGAAGCAGGGGGGGGGGTCAAACCTGGATGTTTGATATCAGCTACGACTGGTTGTTTTGCTCACCCCGAGATGACGTGAAAAGAGACTGTGGTTGCTCTCGCTCCCGCTTGAACGCGCTGCTAAAAGCCACCGGAGCACACAGGCCACGCGTCGCCGTGTTCCCTTTCATGAAAATTGACACTATACACGTAGTGCAAAAGAGTACGAAAGAGCCAGAGCACTTCACACCAAAAGAAATATCAACATGGTGGCGATGGGGGTGGCGGTAGCATAAGGTACAGGATAACACAAGTCCTGTCAGGAATTAACCTGTGTTTACGAACCTGCAAAGGGTAAAATAAAGATTTAAGGGGGCGTCCTTCCATCACAGCTGTCACCGCTCATGTGAGCTAGGTCAGCTTGACTGTCACGAGCACAGCGAACACAGCCAAGATGAAAAACAGCGTTTGTGACAATATTGAAGCCGGCACACCACTGTCGCGTTGCGTCCAGCAAAGGGTGGAATAAAGATGTAAGGGGGGGCGGGGGGGGTGCCTTTTTTTACTACCGCCATCAGCGCGCAGTCCTGCATCTTTAAATTGGAGCATTATGGCCGTGTAAGAGTATGCTGACAATAGTGGCCTGGGCCCTGCAGTGTTGCATCCCATCCCGCCCAAAAAAACGTACTGTTTACTTTTGCCGAAAATCTGGTGTGTATATGCAGGCGTTTTTGAGAAGTACTCCCAGTACTCCTTTTTTTTTTAATTTCCGCCAATACGAAGCTTTCTTCGGCAGGGCTAGGTGAAATCCTTGTGCTGAGGTTCCACGAACCGTGAACACAGCTGTGACTGTTTGCCAATTTCGGTGCCGACATTAAACGCGGAGGGCAGGCTCAGTAATTCATTTCCTTTTTTTTTCTTACAGGTGACGAGTCAGCATTCCAGAGCGGATACGACTCCACCATAGAAGAGAGCAACTTCGGCTACTCGTCGGCAGTGCAGTCAACTGTGGGTTAGTACGCCGCCAAATTTCACTTCCTTCTCCAAAGCAACTGTTAAGTGAGTACATGCTATGGCGTCTCGAATGGGCAGAATATTTGGCATACATGTATCTTTCCGACTACAGATATACGCTGTAGTTTATTTTAGAAAAGCGTCCGTCAATGTATGTAGTTTCATTTTTACTTAGGTAGAGAGAGATCATATGCTACGTCTAAATATTCTATGCGTTCCTATACCACAGCAGTTCAGGCGGCGCAAGTGTTCGGGCACCTTTTTTGGTCCAGCCTTCTTGCGCCTTGCAGTACTATCAGAGAGAATATTACGGCAGCTTTCCAGCAGTGGTGCCAGGCCTAAAAAAATGGCTGATTTGATTGGCCTTCCTTTTTTTTTCCTTATCCTCTCTTGTATTTGTTGTTTTTGCTAACTGTTTTGAATATCTTGAATATATTGGCCTGTTTTATTATCATTCTCTATATGTGTGCATATTTCTTTCGCTTTCTCGTTCTTTGCACCTTTGTCTATTTCTCAAGTTTTTGTGTCTATTTAAATTAGCCTCTTTTTGTTTCTCCTTTTTGTTGTCTTTCTGTGTTGTTTCTTTATATGTTTTGCACGTGTTTTCATTTCTTTAATTCTTCCTATATTCATTTTGCCTATCTATTCATCGGTCTTTCTCATTCTTGCGTCTATCTCTGTTTTCTTCTTTCTTTCAGTTCTGTTTCTTTTCACCTCTATCGCTCTATGTATTGCTCACTCTTTCTCTCTTGTTTGATACCCGTATCGTTCTCTCTCATCATATCTCTCTTTCACACACTTTGCGTGGTCCACTTCACTGAGGAGAGTTTTAGTTTAACGGTCATATCTGCTGATGTGGTGCACTCAGTGGTCGAGACAGCATTTGTTCTGTGGCACGTACCCAGCTTGCGCGACAGAGCCCATGTTAAGTTTCGCTGTTGAAAACCGCCGACTTCATATACGCCATGAGGCTCTACTCTGCTAACTAGACCCGAAAAATGGAAGGCTAAATGAACACGCCGCAAAGCGTTCTCAATTCAGCGCACAAGCACATAGCCGAACAAAACGATCAATCTCAGTAGAAATGCACTCATGCTCAATGGTTACATAGAGCCAGCAAAATTTCAATATATCAGTTTAATACAGGAATCTATGTGCAGAAATCTATCATACAGGAATCTCTCAAGAATATTTACTGAGGTGTCCTCGAGAAAACTTTTGAAACGCATGTCCCGAATGCTTGCTCAGATAACATAACGACAAGAATTCAATACACTTCACTTATACAGAAACAATGCAAAATTTCAGGAGACTAGTGTGCTATGTAGCAACAGCACTTGACTTCCAAGTGTTTGTCCTCAAGGCTCATTTCGCCACTGATGCTCTGAGGGACGCGCTTTAATTGTTGTTCGGCGGGTATCTCACGGAACACTTCAAATCCTCTCCTCACTATGCTTTATCCTTGATATGGTTGCATGATAAATTTTCGGTAGCATGGGCTCATCTAATCTTTAATATTTATTCAACAATCTTTATTCAATCAATCAGTGATAAATCAGTTACAGAGTGCAATATAGACATGTAAGGGACAAAGTTGGCTGAAAGATAAATTAATATATGATAAGGTGTCATGGCTCGTTCCAGTCAATAAGGCATATAAGTAGCAGTAGCGTGCACATGTTAAAATATTACTAAACAGAGGAATACCGAGAGTTTCACTTGTTATACAACAAATCATAAAACATCGTTAAAAAACACTTATACTTTGAGACCTGCCAGTAAGACTTGGTCTATATAACGGTGGAGTAAAATACTTTTTTAAAGACACAAAAACAAGGTATGGGTGAAAATATTCAGACTTTTTGAATAACAACCCTGTCATTACAAATCACTAAATTAAAATGTGACGAATACTCATACACGTAAACTATAGCAAAAAGCCTGTGTGATTTCATAGGAAGAGGACGAGGAGTAACGTTATTGAAAGGGCGGCGAGTTGGTGGAGTGGGCCAACGTCTCCGCCTAGGTGACGGCCTGGAGTCCTTGAATCCTGGCGGCTTCCTCGATCCGCTGGACATCCCACCTTATCTTAATTCGAGGACGGAGCCTAGCATTGGGGAAAGCTGTCAGTAGAGGCCACGTATTCGTTATGGGGTCTAATATCTCGGCATTCCCATAACATATCCTCGAAAGCGGGTCTGGAGTCACAACGCTTGCACTTGTTCGTTGCGTAGTTACTGCGATATATATTGTGCGAGAGCGCAGTATTCAAATACGTCCTGATTCGCAACAGCCGCCATTCGACAGATAGTTTCCTTTGGTTCATTTTGGGGGAGAGGGCGGGAATATGCCCCCAATGTAATCGATAATCTTTTGTGATGTCGTTGTATCTGCTCATTCTGTATTCGCACTTCCGCTCGTCGACAGCGCCGGCATCACCACAGCATGCTGGGGCAGGCACTTGAGTGGGCAGGTCGATCGGGAAGCCCTCGAGCTGCGTCATGTACAGCCCCGTTGTTGCTGTTCCCCGTGAGGGTTTCAGCGGATGTCCATGTGATGTGTGTATTTTCGTTGCTTGCTTGACAGCCTCCAAGTAAACTGCGCAGTGCCTTCGGGTGTATTCGGTCGTTGGCAATTTGAGAGTCCCTGACTATCACGGCTGCGTTTGTCTGAGCTACTTGTAGTGCTATGGTTATCTTTTTCGCTGTATCACTAATCGTTGTGCGTATCGTCACGCACGTGACGATACGTACCAACTGCGTCTTCGTCATTACCGAATAATTTCTTTGTTTACTTTCTCCTGGTCTGTCGTCTAGCTTTACTGTGTTGGGAGTGCATGTTTTTTGGCAAGAGGGGTATCATCATTGTGTCCCCGATCTTTCGGGATATCCTCCTTTAAACCGTGTTGTCTGTGATAGGTTTTATGCCTAGTCGCTCTATGACGTGCCTTCTTGCTCTCTTGCTCGTGTCTTAAAGGGTCGTTCATATTGTGCCGTACCTTGCACCTCAATGGGCTCATTTGTGGCATTGTGCAATCCT